>JAHXMU010026390.1:780180-834471 GCA_019455685.1 Philornis downsi
ATACGCCATCAACGCCAGAGGCGGCCATTTGAGAGATATCATATTCAGAAATTGATGTAAACAAATCTACTTGGAACAAATTAAATTTTATTTTTTTCTTTGATTTTTTTTTTAAAAACATGGGTCCGTCGAATATGGGCAACCCTGTACACACGATTAAGGTGGACAAAATTTAGAATTAATCATATAAACTTAAAATGCAGTTTTAATATTAGTTGCAAAATGAAAAAAAGTTTGATCAGTGAGCAGAAATCTGCGTTTCAACTGTTTAAAGACGAAAGAAATCTAAGCTGAAGATAAGAGTGTTCTCAGCATGTGAACTTCAGAGTATGCGACTAAAAAAATTGCGTAGAATCTTTTAAACAAGGTCGTACATTCACTTATAATACACCTCACTATGGATGTCAGAATGAATGATGTAATGGCTTTGATTAAGAGATTAATCCAGGTTTAATCTCTGTAATGTTACTTAATTGAGAGATAGTAGACTGTATATGGGATTGGTTTGGTTTTAATTAATTGAGGGCCGATTCTTACGTGCCGGGTAGTAAGTTTTGGGCTAGAGAGTTGGCGGTTTTAAAATAATTGCATAATAACTCAGAGTTGCGAAATTATACAATTAAATGTAAGATTTAATATATATAAAAAGAGGGGGGAGGGAGGGAGTTAATTCAATATATTTATTGTGTAGAGATGGAGATGCTCACCGTGCGAGTTGTGAAGCAAACGTGGCTGATTTTGAAACAGCAACTTTGCTGGTAATATCGTATTTCCTATTTTCCTTTTTCCATATTTTCTTGACCTTTCAATAATTCACAATAATCATTGGTTTACTTATCTATAATTAATTTTTAACATTAGTTAAATTAGAGCATTAACTTTTATAACATTTGACGTAATGTTTTCAGTAATTAATTTATAAAATTCATAATTAATTCATTAAATTTAAAACTAAGTATAAACTTGGAGGTTTGTACAAATGAAATTATGAACAAAATGCACTATTTTCGACCCTTTGACAATTTATGACGTTTCACTTAGGCGCAAATGGATTCCTTTCTTCAGATCCTAGACGAAAGAACGGTCAAACCAATGGGCTTTATTAGATAAGCATTGGCAGCGAGCAACTTACAAGGTTTATTTTTTATCGTATGGCCACATTCGAAGCATACAAATAAAAGGAAATAGGAAAAATATGGGCTTCCTTTACGGTAATGCACCGGTATTCAAATTCAACGAATTTTACTATAGGATTATTCCCCTACCAACATTGCAGAAAGAATGAAATGGAAGAGATTTATCACTAGTGAACATCTAACCGACACAGAGCCTTATTTTGAGAGTCTGAAAATAGAGCATGTCGAAAAATAAAAATGAAACAATCCTAATAAATATGGCCCTCGGTAGGCCATCAATAACATTTGATTAATTAAAAACTTTACAAAAAGAGTAAAATTTTAGAGTTTCTTTATAGGCGTTCGAAATATGAGATGTAAAGTGTAATTTTAGATATATTTATTAAGGGTTACTTAGTGTAAGTCATAGTAGTTTAAACTCTGATATTTTCTATAAAAATGATACTGATTAATCGAAATGAATCCAACCGAAACACACTCTTTGACATTTGGCGGCCTTACTGGACTCCTTAACTCGTAAAAGTTTAGTTAATGACTTTTTTGTTTTGGAGGATTTTAAAAATTACAAAGTGTTTTTGGTCTAGAGTGTCTTGGAAAACGAATCTTTGATTTCTTTGTACATTTGTTTGGAAGGAAAAAATATTTTATCGCTACACACTCTATACGTATATAGCGGACTATCTACTTGTCGGGTTCAAAAGTAAATTTAAATAATCTAATAATCTAATCTATATGTATAAAAATCAAATGCTGTGCGTTAGTCTCGCTAAAGCTCGAGAACGGTTGGACCGATTTGGCTCATTTTGGTCTTAAATTATTGGTAGAGTATTCCGGAAGGTTTAAAAGGTTTTATTTGAAGTGATAGATGGCGTTGGAGATGAGATTTTTGCAATTAATTTTTTTTACCACATTAGCATTTTGAAGGCAAAACAACGTTTGCCGGGTCAGCTAGTTTAAAATATAAATTTCAGAGAAAATTTTATTTCATTATAATGTTTGGACCTTGCCATCATGTACGAAATACAATGTCATTTAAATGACCTTCCCCAGATTGATTGCAGCAGTGAATCCTTTTGAGATAATATTCCACAACTTTTTCGCACATTTCGGACGACATCTCGGCGATATTTTGGCGAATGTTGATTTTCAAATGCTCAAAAGTTTGGGTATTATCCGCGTAAACACGGTCTTTGACGCAGTCTCAAAAAAAGTCTAACTTCGTCAAGTCGCATGATCTTGGTGGCCAACTAATGCCGCTAAAACGTGAAATTACGCTCTCTGAAAACTTGTCAAGCAATAAAGTTAAAATCGGTCGTGTTGCTTGGGCCGTGGCACCGTCTTGTTGAAACCACATAGCGTCCAGTTCATGATCTTCAACTGCAGGCCACAAGGAGTACGGCCTAATGACACCTCCAGGCTATAATGCGCTCCTAACAGTTACTTTTTCGGGGTGCAATGGCTTTTGTTCAATCACTTCTGGGTTCTTCGAGCTCCATATGCAACAATTTCGCTTGTTGCTATAACCACCGAGTGAGAAATGAGCTTCATCGCTGACGAAAATTTTGTTCGATTGAAAGCTCACATTTGGATCACCAATTTTGCAGTAAGTTTTAATTATTTTGACGCATTCTTCGGTTGTTAAACGATCCATATTCGTAACTGGCAAACCTGAATAACACTTCAAATGACGGGTATTTAACAGCTGACAGTCTTGTCAGACCGGAGGTTTTGAAATCAATGGTCGGCATACATATTTTGACAAGAATACAGAGTACGCCTTTTTTTTTTTATTTCTAATATATTTAGGAAAATTCTGCAAACGTTCTTTTTATAAACTTACCAAGACCAAAAGAGAAATATTACACATTTTTCTTTTGAACTACAGAATTGGAGAAAAACTGAACTCATGTATTGTCATAATTATTTTGAGAGTTGATAATTCAAAGGAAATGCAGCTAAATATTATAAATCTCACATACAACCTCTAACGAAAAACGACTCATATTTTGGAACAATTATTTCATTCATAGGCAACATCTTCCGAATTTCAGGGAAAAGCATTTTTAAATTTTTATAGGAGAATGTTGTTTTCATTAACAGTTGTTCAGCTGTAAGTTTAAGAATTAAGTTTATCAATCACATGATCTCTACCAAGTTTGATCGAAATCAGTGCAACTGCTTGAAAAATATGAAGCTGAGAATATTTAGGTTAAATCTGTCATTAGTATAGGAAGTACGAGAAGGGCACTCGTTGTTTGGGCGATATTTCTCAGATGTTACCAGATATAATAAATCAATATAATAAGCAAATTGGTCAATTTGTATAGGAGATACCTGAATGGGCGTTGCAATGCAATTCATTCTTATTCTCGGGCCTCAATTTGGTAAATTCCCAGATTTTACTAAATTTGACTGAACGTAGTTGTATTAAATTTGTTATTTGTATTGGAGGTACCAAAAGAGGTTTGGATTATTCGGTCGATTTTTTTTAAATTGTACCAAGTTATATAGAACAATAAAACGAACAAAAACTTAGGTTGCAGTCTACGAATTACTAGTCACAATTACCGATATTGCCCATTTACAACATATATATTGATGATTTCTTTGCAGTGTTGGGATTGCAATAATCGTAGCCAGTGTTGAAAAGGCTACGATTAAAGTTAGGTAGATTATTTATTCGCTTGAAGGTAATGATTTTGATGTTTACCAATTTAAAGAATTTTATTTCAAATTTCAAATGCAGCAGCTGTATTTTTCCAAATGTACCTACCTTGTCAAAATCGACTCTTTAAGAATACTGCGCACTCAACGACGTCCATCTATAAATGTTTTGAAAATAAGACTAAAGTTTATGTGCACTTCTGCAGCAGTTCTATTTAAGTGTCAATGCTGTTGTTAGTTGATACATAGTTGTGCTTGCAGATGAATGTTGAAGTCGAAGCTATAGCTGGAAACGACGATGTTATTATAGCTGACTGAAATACGAAAATTGGAAACCGAACGAACGGAACGGAACTTTCTTAACCTTAAACGTTCACTCCCAAACGCACATCGCCATCATTGCCATCAATGTCGCTGTCTTGTGCAAGCACAAAGAGCATAGAAATATCGTTATTTTCCACTGCAACTGTCTTAATAGGAAACGCCACGGGCGCAGTATTTGCTGCGAGAGAGGTCGAGGGTGCACCATCTTTGGCATTGCCTTTGTTCAAGGTATCCCCAGTTTGCGCTTTGGGAGGACCTCTAAAGAATCGATGTTTATAAAAAGGTTTCCGATGCTTTATTCCCTGTTCGCATCTTTCCTGAGTTCCTTTATTCTGGATGCGAAAGGAAAAAATAAACACACAGAATATTCTCTTCCGCTTTCTTAAGTTATTGAATAGTAAATTGAATTTTCAATGCAATGAAAACAACCAGAAATGGAGAAAAGTTCGTATAACCAATGGATGATTATGAATAAACTGCAGTGAGAAAAAAAATTCTCACAAGATGTTGTGAAAAGTTAGCTATAAAATTGAAAATAACCCACTTTCACATGTACACAAAACTGCCGTCAACAGCCGGCGTATCCGGTCTGTTGACGCAACCGGAGACGAGAAAACACGTAACACATTGTATTGGACGGACGGGCAATTTTTCAATAATTTTCGAGCAGTTTCCCATAAAGGTTTATTTACATACAAATTGAAGAAATATAACTTAATTACGTAATTGTGTATCTCAGTATGTTTGCAACCTTAGAAAAAAGAAAATAATTTTGTTTCAAAATTAAATTGGTTTTTAAATTGGACGATCAGAAATCAATGGCAAGTATCGTGAAGATACATTGCTTTTACCATATAATGGTGTTTGTGGATAGCTGTATCATCAAAGAATCAAGAGGAGGCGATATCCTAAGAAACAGTTATGGCATTGCGGTTAAATGAGCAGCGAAACAGGTGCAAGTCATTCCATAAGAATAGTATTTTCATAGCTCCAACAAATTCTATACGTACATATTTTCCGCTTCTTAGGAAGCTCTTTTTAATTACACTAAAGGGACAGATGAAATTATGCCGGTACAACCGGCAGTCGTTGTAAGAATATCAACAAATTTTTAATATTTTTTCGTTTCTGAAACAGAAACTTATTTAACATGTATTTAAAATTATTGTTCATTAATAATTTAAATTGATTAGTTTTACAAATGCTAAATAAAAAAAAGCGACATTTCATGAAAAACGATCTAAAGATTTTTCATTGCTTTAGAAGACCTGGTGAAAAGGCAGTGAGAAAGTGTCCAAAAATAACAGCATCCGTCGTACGACAAGTCCATGTTAAATTCATCGATGACTTTTCAATATTTCGCTACTTCTAGACAACGATTAATGAATCTTTTTAGCTTCCCTGGATGCTCTTTTTTTTGCTGGGTCATTCTGAGACTTAAATTTATATGAACTTAATGTTACCAGATAGAGATACATAAATCTCTAATATTTTGGCCATTTTTTATAGAGGGTTGTAAATTGCAAATGAAAGTCCGATGAGCCTCCTGTGGCAGTTATTGCGGCCAAACAATCGCAAAATGCAGACGTTTCCCTCGTCTACATTTTTTTTTTTTTTTGGTTTGCTCCTAACCTCGCGTGATCGCTTTATTTTTTTTACATATTGCTGAACCGTAAAAGCTTTTTTGGTCAGAAAAGACCACATTCCCAAGCTCGCCACCAATATGTAAGTGCTTTATCTTGCACTTTTGTATTTTGAAAAGTGCTTCAATCGTAATTCTTTTTTTTTATGCGCCCTATGCTACGAGCAGACACATTACAAATGTTCGACAATTGAACTGCTCTTTGTCGTGGCTGCCGTTGAATTTTGGCCTTCAGTTTCGAGTCATTTCTGGCGATGTTGCTGCTGTTTGATGTACACCATCATGCCAGTTTTTGATGCTGCCAATACCATCGTACTGTATAATGGCCCGATAAATTAACACTTTGTTCACACGTAGAACACGTTGTAGTTCATTAACAATGGCCGTTTGCGCTTTTTCAGTCAAATAAAAAGCCATAACCCTTTTACGTCTGAATTGTTTTCGATATTTTTTGTTTTTGACTGTGACGTAAAACAATACGCTTTCGTTGGACTGTAAACAACCTAACACACTGATGCTTATCAAACAATGAGCCCGCTGTCATTAGCCATGTGGGTGCTAAAGCTGTATGAAATTATTAACACTTCGAGCGGCTATCCGTTCAACGGAGAAAATAACTTAATTCTGGATTCTATGTAAGCGGTTTAGGACATTTGACTACATGCATTAAGCGATGTAAAATGCTGTGAAAAATCGTTATAATACACAAATGGATTTAACACGAGGTGTGTTCAAAAACTAAGGTGAATTTTCACATTTCGCGGGCTACGTGCCTTCGACTTTTATCCATATAGCATGTTTAGTTTGTTTCTGAGAGGCATAAATAAGACAAGTGTTTTGCGTGTTCGGCGATTTTCAGCTATCGAAAAAAATGGATCAAAGATGCTGCATCAAATCAAGTGCTCAAAAACACTTAAAATGTTGACAGTGGCATACGGTGAGAGTACTCTGAGTCAAAAAAAAAAAAAAAAAAAAAATGCTTACAAGTGGTACAAACTGACCGAGATGATGTGAATGACGCTCACTCTGGGCGACTCAGCACATCAACAACCGATGAAAACGTTGAGAAAGTGAAGAAAATTGTTATGGAGAACCATCGAATCACAATTAGAGAAGTTGCTGAGGATGTCGGCATATCGGTTGGCTCATGCCGTGCAATCTTTTCGGAAATTTTGGGCATTAAGCGTGTGGCAGCGAAGTTCGTTCCAAAATTGTTGAATTTTGACCAAAAACAACGTCGGATGAACATCGCTCAGGAATTGTTGAATGACGTCAACGATGATCCGGTTTTAATTAAAAGGGCCATAGCTGGTGACGAATCATGGGTATATGGTTATGACATTGAAACCAAAGCCCTATCGTCGCAATGGAAGAGTCCAGGAGAGCCAAGACCAAAAAGGCACGCCAAGTTCGATCAAATGTCAAGGTTTTGCTCACCGTTTTCTACGATTGCCATGGCGTAGTGCATCAGGGATTCTTACCACAAGGTCGTACGGTAAATAAGGAGTATTACCTTGAAGTTATGCTCCGTTTACGTGAAGCAGTACGAAAAAATCGCCCGCAATTCTGGAAAAAAATTCATGGCTTTTGCATCATGATAATGCACTTGCTCACTCATCTTTGCTTGGGAGAGATTATTTGGCCAAAAACAACACCGTTATCATGCGTTTGAGGAGATAAAAACCAAATAGCTGAGAGAGCTCAAGGACATACCAAGCTCAAGGACATACCGTATGAAACTATTCGGATATGCGAGGAAAAGAAACTTCACACTATGATTGATTACGATTGACCATCTAAATAGATATTCTAAGTTTACCCAAAACAAATTATTCGAGTTAGCTATTAATCGGCATCCTCTGATCTCTGATGATATGAAATTCGTTCAAAATTTTTGCTTAGTGTATGATTTCTGGCTCCTTTGAAAGCTGAGGGGTTGTATTAATTATTTCACTTGCAACGGTCTTGTATTATAACGTCTGTGACCGCGTTGCCCCTCAGTTAAGCTCGTTTGTTGCAACTAAGAAAATAAACACAGAGAGAAGAAAAATATAGCGAGAAATTTGCAAAAATGTTGGTTTTATTTGTTGTAGATTTTACTCAAAACGTTACCGAAATTTATTGTTAGCGACAATATGAGTAAACAATATCTTTCTGTAGCACACACTGATATTGTGTTAGTTTCCCAGCGGAAAAAAGTAGGAGCAAGAAGGCCTTTCAACAGGCCTTACTTAGTGGAGACAAGGCCTTCCAGTTCCAGTCCCATTCAATACTGCTCTCTTTTTTTACCCAGGTTGTCATTATGAGCAAGGCCTTCTATACTCTCTTCTGTGTATTTGCCTTTTCGAAGGTCTTCTGAAGTACAGCTGTTTAAAGACCTCCTGGAGAAGGCCTTTCAGAGGACCTTCTAAGCCAGGCCTACTGGAAAGACTGCAGTAGAAAACGTTATGGAAGGGCTATGAATGGGGAAAGTACTTCTAAGAAAATGCATTTAAAAAAATATATTTGGTTTGTAATACTTTAGGATCCATTTAAACTTTTTTTATTAAAAATGATATTTCAGGTATTGTTTATGAAATTGCTTCTGAGAAAAAGCATTCAAAAATATCAATAATTATCTAATTTTAAAAATCGTGTGAATGTTTCTTAACATTATTTTAAATTTCGGTGTTTAATTGAAAAAATTCCTTACAAAATGTAACAAAAAAATATGTTAATTTTATTTTTAATTCAAATCCGAAATACTTAATTATTTTCTTTTGTTGAACAGATTTCTTTAGCAATTTAATTTTTTTTTCATTTTTGATTAACGATTTATAAATATCAAGCATGCAAACCCCTGTTTTCACGTCTTTATAAAATGGAGCATTAAACCTCTAGTAGCTTTTGAAAGCTTCCGGGTTTTGCAAGCCATCATAGTTGAAATTTTGAAGCATTTTCTTGCCGACAACATTATTATGATTCCTGCTTTGAATAGCCTATCCTTTTATCAAGCCACCCTTTTTGCAAGTCATCATAGTTGAACTTCTTAAGTGTTTTCTCGCCGACAACAACAATGATTCATGCTTTGAATAGCCTATCCTTTTAGTTGCTATTAGCTCCTCTACGTGGAAATTACTCATTTTTGCTTCGAAATTTTTCAATTTCTCTGCAGATTTGATGGGGAAGACGCTACTCATCTTTGCGCATGCTTAGATTCCTATAAGCGAGACGTTCAAAATTTAGTTTGATCTGGGTACAACTTCATTTTGAAAGTTTTATATCATTCCTTACACCGACAATCTGATTTTCCAAATACGTACGAGGGCGATTCCAAAACTAGCCGACCTGACGTATAGCAAAACTAGCGGTCAGGTCGGCTAGTTTTGCCAGTAGTTTGAAAAAATAAATTATTTTAGTGGAAAGTAGCAACCTTGTAAAACATATATTTCAAGTTTCAAGGCACCACTTTGTGCAGTATTTTTACATGAGCCATCAAGAGTAAAAGATCTCAATGAATTTGTAAACATGAAAAAATTGATCAACGTTATTCAATTCAATATTTCCCTTTGAAAGGTCTCATTCCAACCAGTATTAAAGCCGAGCTAGATTCTACTTTGGGAGAGCTTGCTTCTTTGCCTAAGACTGTAAAATATTGGGAAAGCAGAGTTTAAACGAGGCCGTACGAGCTGTCAAGACGAACACCGTAGTGGTTAACTAATTGAGGTGTCCATGCCAGACATGGTTAAGAAAATCCACAAAATGGTACTGGATGATCGTTGACTGAAGCTGCGTGAGCTAGCTGAAATGAGCTGTGAGCAAGATGGGTGCGGCGCTTGCCTTTAATAGAGCAGAAACAGCGTCGTGAAGATGTTACAGTAGAGTGTTTGGTGATGTTTCTTCGCAATAAAGACGATTTTTCCATCGACTTGTAACCATGGATGAGTCGTGGGTCCACCACTTCACACACGAGACAAAGGAACAGTCAAAACGGTGGACTAGAATCGTGTCCAAAGTGGACTGGAATGGAAGAATCGTGTCTGTTTTTTAGGATACGTATAGGATTATGTTTATTAATAATCGTCTTCAGAGAGGAAACCCCATCAACGGCGAATATTATACTAATCTTTTATAGTATTCAGGTGATGAAATTATGGAAAAAGGCCGCTTTTGGTGAAAAAGAAGGTGTTGTTTCACCAAGACAGTATTCCAGTTTACACCTTCACTATTGTGATGGCAAAAATTAATAAATTAAAGTTCGAATTGCCTCATCATGCAGATTATTTGCCAGATTTAGCTTCCTCGGACTATTTTCTTTTTCCAAACTTGAAAAAATGGCTCGGTGGTAAAAGATTTGGCAACAATGAAGAGGTGGAGTCTGCAAATGATGGCTATTTGAAGATGTTTGACAGTTCTTACTGTAAACAGGGCATATAAGTTATTGAATATCGCTGGAAAAAGTGGATCGTGGTAGAAGGAAATTTTTTGTGTCTTCTTTGTTAGATCGGCTAGTTTCGAGACCGCCCTTGTAAATGGCGAAAAAAAGATATTTCGAAATAAATAGCTAAGTATGTTACAGATTGTATCCACCTAAAACTTGCTGTTGACTTGCGCTCCCAAAGATTTAGTAGCCTTTTCTGGCATTTAATGTGTTTACTTATGAACTTGGTTGTTTAGACTATGCTGCTTTACTTCTGGTATTTTGTTTAAGGGTAACGTTTTCAATTTCAGGTTAGATTATTTATTTATGTGAGCAAAGTTGAGTTCATAACATAGAAAACTTCAGCAAAACTAAATAGAACAAAATTATCCATAGTGCAACAGAAATAACGATTGCCAGTAGATTTGGATTATAAGTTCTAAACATGCTAAGGTTTCGCACGCTTCAGCAATTTCGGGAATTATCGCTTTACTTGTCGAATAATCCTTTGGTCTAAATTTTTTTGAAATTTTTTCTTTTTCTAGTTTGGGTATGTCTTATTAATGCTGTTTTACTCATTGTTGCACTTTTTTTTACAACCTTCTCCATAGACTCTTGAAATGAGACTGATGGAAGAGGAGAAGTGTTGTTTTACCTTTTCATTGGAATTTGACCATCTTCCATATAACACGACCCGAAAAAATGTTAATTTTTCTTGTTGTTAGGTCCGAGAGAAGAGTAAGATTACATGTAAGATCCATACCGACCACAGTCTTCCATAAAAGAGAACTTTAATTGTGTAAAGGACATTTCAGAAAAGAAATGGAAACAATTTAAGAAGCCTTTCTTGGGGAAGGCTGGCTGGAATGACTACCGAATAAACTAAAAGACATAAGAAGATACAGGGTGACGCAATAGAACGTGCATATTTAAAAAATAGATTAAAAATAAATACAAATAAATCTAAGGCATTGTAGAGTAATAAATGGGGTTTATTTTTTTAAAAATAACATCATATAAATGGTGACCCTCTCTACGACGGCACTCCTCTAACCGCAAACGAAAATTACTGAAAACTTTCTCCAGTAATACCGGTGTAATGGCTGCCATTTCACAATGGATATTCTCCTTGAGCTGAACGATGTTTCTTGGATTATTACTGTAGACTTTGTGTTTGAGGCATCCCCACAAAAAAAAAGTCAAGAGGCGTTAAGTCTGGACTACGTGTGGGCCATGGGATATCACCTCTTTTCGAAATCAGTCTGCCAGGGAACATCTGCTTCGCCATGGAGTCATTTGATGTGTGACAGGTAGCTCCATCTTGTTAGAACCAAGTTCTGGAATTCACTACTCTTGAACTTTCAATTTCTGGAGCCAAAAATCCGTCCAACATCTCAACATAGCGTTCCGTATTAACCGTGACGTTTTGCCCCGCGCATTTTCGAAGAAAAAAGGACCAATTATTCCTCTGCCAGAGATTGCTGCCCATACTGTCAGTTTAGGACTATGCAATGGTTTCTGGTGTTTGATTTTGGGATTTTCACTGTTCCCATTCATAAGGAAATGAGCCACGTCAGAGAAAAGGATATTGTCAAAATTGGAAAATCGATTAAGCATTTCATTAGCAAATGCGAGTCTTGCTATGAAGTCAGACTCTTTCATTTCTTGTGTTAATTGCAGCTTATATGGATGCAGTTTAAGATCCAATGTTAAAATTCGTTGCAAACTTCGTCGCGATAATTGTAAGACAGACGATCTCTTGCGAGTCGACATTTGTGGATTTCCTCGTACTGACTCCATAACTCTCTCAACATTGTCTTCGGTCCTAGGTGTTCTTGGGCGACCATTTGCTTGTGGTTTAAATGTTAAACCGGTCTCCTCAAAACGCTTTACCCATATTTTAATTAAATTAGTATTCGGAGCTTCACTTATTCGCCGTAGTCTATATTCAGCACTATATAGTCGCCTAGTAGCAATATATGAACGAGAAATCGTTCGTAAAATGCGCTCACGCAAAATGCGCGACGCTTCCCGTCGAAGTGATTCATAGCGACTAAAACTCTTTGAGCCCGCCAATCCAACGATGTAGGCGCCCCCCCCCCGCCCGCGCCTTTTCTACACCGTAAAAAAAGATGATGCAATATGCACGTTCTGTTGCGCCATCCTGTATTTAGGAAGGACTGAAAAGTGAGGGCCTCGTCATTTTCCTACTGTTTTTTTTTTCTTTATGTTGGCGGCGTACACACAAGATTGTGTTTTTGAGTTTACATGTACGAGACATCGATCGCTGGTAAGTTTGAAGTTTTTCTGTTTAATACAATTGTTGCTGGTATTGCTAAATGGAAATGGAAAATGGAAATTCTATTGAAATTGAATAAATATTGCATTTGGCACAATAATGACACACACACACATCCACAAACATTCACACATACTGCCTTACGCGACTGTGTGTAAGTGAACAAATGAATGTTTATTGTTTATTTATGTCAAATTTACAACAGCCACAATATGGAACTCACTGAAATTCTATATTCATAGTCTGAAGAAACTGATTTGCCAGTACCGATTTGTGTATTATTGGTCGTTTAATGTCTGCCAAATGAATATTTTATATGAAATTATGCACAAATGTGTGTACGAATGGATGGACATATAAATGTGTACATTAGAGTGGCAGTAATTTATTTGCGGAGAAATTATTATCTGTGTTTTGAAGTTAGTTGGGGTCTAATATTTCCCCATTTGTTATAAAACGTCTAAGTGTAAAATTTACAGTAAATTTAATAGCTCCTAGAAGTGGCTCGGTTGCGGCAAAAGTTCCTAATATTTGGTATTTTAGGTATTTCTATGTAAATATAGTAAAATTCATATTTTTGTGTGGATTTTCATAGGATTTGGAAAAAGATTTTACATTTATTTAATTATAAAATGGCACAGTATTGGGGAAATCTAGCGACTATATAGATGTGCCAACTCAGCAGTCGACAAACATACTCATATTTGAGAATGAAAAAAATATCCAAGATATGATTTTAGGTTTTAATCCGGTTCAATATCGTTTACAATATAGTTCAAAAACTTGCAAAATTGATTTTATTGACACAACCTTCTGAAGGGATAGCTATTTCTGTATTCGCCAAAATACCACCTTCAAAGCCCATAGCTGTTTGTGCGGTTTCTTGAGCATCATCGCCACCTTAAGGTAGGATAAATTCCCAAAACAATTGAGAAGTTTTTCCCACTGGTACGAAAATGTTCTCAACACAGAACACAAGTCAAAAATAGGATTATCCACTTTTCGTTTCCAAGTAAAGTTAAATAAAACACACATAAAGCTTTGATTTCGATAAAACTTTTATTTTATTGTAATCCTTGGAACTTGTCATTATGTACGAAATACAATGTCATTTAAATGGCCGCTTCTGGATTGCTTGCAGCAGTGGAACATTTTGAGGCAGTTTCCGACCACATCCTCGCACATTTCGGGCGATATCTTGGCGATAATTTGACGAATGTTGGTTTTCAAATGGTCCAAAGTTTGCGGATTATCCGCGTAAATACGATTTTTGATATAGCCCCACAGAAAGAAGTCTAATGGCATCAAATCACATGATCTTGGTGGCCAATTGACGTCGTCAAAAAGTGAAACTACGCTTTCTGAAAACTTCTCGTGCAATTAAGCCAAAATCGGACGTGTTGAAACCACATATCATTCACTTCATAATCTTCAATTGGAGGTCCAAAAAGTCGGTTATCATACAGCAATAGCGCTCTAAATTGACGATAACGGTTCCTTCAATGTCATTTTCAAAAGAAAAAAGAGCTCAATGACACCACCAGACCATAATAAGCACCAAACATGCACTTTCTTCGGATGCAATGGTTTTTCCACAATCACCTCTGGGTTCTTCGAGCCGCAATTGCGTTAATTTTGCTTGCTGACGTAACTACCGAGTGCGAAATGAGCTCCTTTCATGAATAAAACTTTGTTCGATTGAAAGCCCCCGCTAGAGTCACCACTTTTGTAATAAGTTTTAACTATTTTTACGTGTTCCTCGATTGTCGAAAGATCCATATTCGTAAATGGTAAACTTTTCACTAAATAATTAAACTTCAGATGACAGGCATTTAACAGCTGACAGGCTTGCCAGACCGGCGGTTCTGAAACAACTAAATGTATAACCCTATACAACTCAACTCAAGTTTTTGTCCATGTACGTATCCATCGGTCACAATTGCAATATATTACAATATATTAAACTGTTGAAAGTAGGGCAATTAACCATTTTCGCATATACCCGTGTATAATGACAGCGGTTTTTAAAATTGGGTTTCAGAATTTACTTACTTACCTACTTAGTTGGTGACTAGAATAGACATCCAAATCTCTTCTTCCTCTCATCAAATTTAGACAATATTTTAAAAGCTTAGTCCTTCCTGAAATATTTTAGTTGTTATCTACGGCGACGTTAAACTTTTCGTGGTGATGCATTTAGTTCCATCTTGTGCAATATGATTTGGTTTGATTATGTCGACTTCAGTATATAAATCATACAGCTCGTAGTTCATGTAACGCCGAAACTTTCCGTTAATGATGCATTTTTCTCTCGAAGGCTCTCAATACTTATTATGTCGTAACAAAGAATTCTCGGCCATAGACTAAGATCAATGATTGGTGTATTTATTTGTTGGTTTATCAAGAGAGAGAGAGAGAGAGAGCTCTACCTTTAAGTTGCTTATTTTGCCCACTGTAACATATACGAGGTGTGTTCAAAAAAATAAGTTGAGTTTTCAAATTTCGCAGGCTACGTACATTCGACTTTCGATTATTATTATTTTTTTCTTTTAGTTGATACACTCGTCTCGTAGGTATGTTGACGGTTTTATCCATATAGCATGTTTAGTTTGTTTGTGAAAGGCATAAATAAGACAAGTGTTTTGCATGTTCGGCAATTTTCTGCTATCGAAAAAAATGGACCAAAGAAGTTGCATCAAATTTTGTGCAAAAAATGGAATTAGGTGCTCAAAAACACTTGAAATGTTGACAGTGGTATATGATGAGAGTAAACTGAGTCAAAAAGATGTTTACAAGTGGTACAAGCTTTTCACAGAAGGTCAAGAAGATGTGAATGGCGACGCTCGCTCGTGAAGAAAATAATAAGCGAAGAAAATTATTATGAAGAATCATCGAATCACAATTAAAGAAGTTGTTGAGGATATCGGCATTGGACTCATGTCATTTCGGAAATTTTGGCATGAAGCGTGTGGCAGCGAAGTTCGTTCCAAAATTGCTGAATTTTGACCAAAAACAACGTCGCATGAGCATCGCTCAGACATCATTGTTGAATGACGTCAACCATGATCCAGATTTGCTTAAAAGAGTCATAGCTGATGACGAATCATGGGTATATGGTTATGACATCGAAAGCAAAGCCCAATCGTCCCAATAGAAGACTCTAGGAGTGCCATGGCCAAAAAAAGCACGCCAAGGTTTTGCTCACTGTTTTCTTCGATTACCATGGCGTAGCGCATCAGCAGTTCTTATCAGAAGGTCGTACGAATAATAAATATTACCTTGAAGTTATGCGCCGTTTGCGTGAAGCAATACGAAAAAAATCGCCCGGAATTGTGGAAAAAAAATCATGGCTTTTGCACCATGATAATGCACCTGCTCACTCATCTTTGCTTGTGAGAGATTATTTGGCCAAAAACGACACTGTTACCATGCCTCAGCCACTGTATTCACCAAATTTGGTGCCCTGCGAATATTTTCTGTTCCCAAGATTGAAGAGACCCATGAAAGGACGGCGTTTTGCGACGATTGAGGAGATGAAAGCCAAATCGCTGAGAGAGCTCAAGGACATACCAGCACTGCTTCGAGGTTTGGAAAAAACGCTGGCACTAGTGGATTATGTCTGAGGGGGACTACTTTGAAGGAGATAAAATTGAAATTGATGAATAATTAAATATTTTTTGAGAAAAATGAAAATTGACCTCATTTTTTTTTAACAGACACCGTATTAGCAAGGAATACTCTTCGCTTAGCAATCATGCTGACATCATTAGTTTTATTAGCGGCAGAGCCAAAGTAGATTCACTCGCCATTTCAATGTTATAGTTGTCACTATTCACACTGCGGACCAAGCGACTCTTTGTTCGCTGAAAGAAATAACTTTGATTTGTCCTCGTTTACCACCAAACCCCATTTGTGATTCCTTTTCAATGTCAAGGAAGACTGCAGTAACATTTCGTAACATATAGCATATAGCTTTTATTAAAAATGGTACCCGTCATGTCCAACAGTATGCTGATGAGGTCGCACGTAAATTTTTCTACCGTCCATCCATTATTTCTCGATCCATTGCTCGATATGAAGATGTCTAATAGTCTGACTAAAGGTCGTCTGTTCTCTTTTAGACTTAATTTTCTGAATTCTGAGCCAAAGACATCTTATTTTCCATAGTAATTATCTAGTAAGACACTACTTAAAATGTTGATTCATGTTCATCATAGGCATCTGCTGAAATGAGAATTTCGGGTGTGAAATTATTCATGATGGTAAATGAAAACCAGGGCCAACTACGAATCAACAATCTAATTCATACATGTCTGCATAGCAACTGCAATGCTTGGTAAAAGGTCAATGAAATGTAATGTATTTATTGTTAATTAAAAATTGTTGTATCGGCTTCTTAGATCCTTTCGAAAGAATACTTACACTTATGCCAATAAATAAAACTTTCAAACGCATTTTCCTGGAAAGAAAACTTTAGTTTACGCTTTGAATTTGGTTTAATATTTTTATAGGCTGAAAACGGGTATTTCAAAGTAATAATTTGAGTTTTGGAACGACAAAAAAGTCAGCCGCTTCTGGTGAATATGATGGTTGTTCGATGATATTTGTTTAGTTTTTGGCCAGAAATTCGCCTTTTGAAATAATGTATTATTGTGTTGCAAAATCTATGAATTTTCTCTTCACATATCTGATCTTTTTCGACGAATTTGGTTTCTCAAACATCATATAAAGCCAAGATGATATTCCTCACTTAATGTCTGGTCTTCTGGCAAGAATTCCGAGTGCACAACACCGCGATAGAGAAAGAATTGACTGTTTTCTTTGACTATCGTAGTGTTGTGTTACTATTAATCTACATTGACATTGTTTTTTTGGTTTTGGTTTTGTATTAGTTGGAAGGCGCCAATTCGTAGCTCGTTGACTGGCAAATCCCATGTCTTGTCACCAGTTAAACGCTTTTTACAAATTTAAATTTAAAATTTTTATATTGTGGATCTTAACTTTAGTTGAAAAAGTTGATGGCCGACGAGTGCGAGGCACATCTTCCATCAAATATCGAACGCTTTCGAATACACTGTACCACTAATATGTACAGGTTTTTGACAAAGTCGATTCGTCGTAAATCTTTTACAACATGTTAAGTGGTTGGGCACATTGGACGATTGTTTTGTTTTTTTAATTCAATCAGTTATTGTAGATGACATTAAGGTAATAATTAATAACTAAAATATGAAAAACTCAACCGGTTTTGATGATATTTCCTCAACTTTAATGCTATAATGAAAATATTCTGTGTAATATATTTAACATATTGATTGATATGCCAAGTTTTACTGATTGTTTGCCAAAAGTATCGAATGTTTCTGAAGCAAAAGATTTACGTTTGGTAGTCTTGCTGTCATTTATTGATGAAATATTTGAAAACATTATTCATGCAAAACTTTTAGCATATTTTGATGAGAACAATTTCTTTTATAAATACCAATTTGGTTTCAAAAAAGGTAGTGGAACGAAGGAAGCGGTAGTAAATGTTGTTAACTTCATATGTAATGGTATGGATAATGGTTCAGTTGGCGTTGCATAGATCCTTCTTGACTTTAGGAAGGCGTTTGTTATAGTTGCTCACTAAATAATGCCGCAGAGATAAGAATTCTATGGGGTAGTAGGGAGGGAATTGGAATTATTTAAAGATTACTTTCAAAATGGGAAATAGTTGATGCAAGTAGACCGTTGCAAAAGTGAGGTGGCAAATGTTGTATGTGGAGTATCGCAAAGTAGCTGTTTGGGGTCATTATTATTTTCAATTTTTTTGAATGATATTTATAATTGGAATCTTGATGGCAAAATAAATATTTTTGCAAATGACGTTTGTTTAATCGTAGTTTTTTTTAAAAATCGAATAAAACACTCAAATTTGCATCATATATTAAAATTTTGTATTGGAATCGATAAATTAGTCTTTACCATTTAATTTTTAAAGACAATTTCATGTAAATGTTGTTCGCGGCTCCGTCTCAAAATGTCCATTCGGAAGATCCAATTTTTAGTCACTTTTTCGAGCATTTTGGTCTGTATTCAACGAACAACGCGTGTTATATTATCCTGTATAGTTTTAATAGTGTTCGGCTTGTCCACATAGACTAATGACTTGACATAACCCCACAAGAAATAATCAAGAGGCTTACAATCGCAAGATTTTGGGGGCCAACTCACAGGGCCAAATCGAGAGATAAGCTGCTCATCAAATTTATCCTTCAACATATGCATTGTTTCACGAGAAGTGTGGCATGTTGCATCGTCCTGATGAAACCACATGTCAAGCAAGTTCAACTTAGTCAACTGGGGCAAAGAAAATCGCGTATCATGGCTCGATATCATTCGCCGTTGACGGTAACGTTTCTTCCACGATCGCCTTTGAAGAAAAATGGACCGATGGTGCCACCAGCCCATAAACTACACCAGACTGTCATTTTTTCGAGATGCATCGGTAATGCATGTATGGCATGTGGCTGTTCATCACTGCAGATGCGACAGTTTTGCTTGTTTACGTATCCGTTCAGCAAAAAATGAGCCTCATCGCTGAAACATCGCTGATTTAAATTGAGCTTTTGTAAGGCTCATTCGCCAAAAATTAGACTTTATGGTAGGTCATTTGTCATTCCATGATGAAATGGCAGAGTATATTGCACACTTTTCGCTTTGACAGATGACATTTGGATGCCATTACCAACCAGTGCTGCCAACCTGAAAAACTTAAATCTTTAAAAATCACCCTGTAGTTATGATATGTGTTTGGAAACTAACATGGAATGGGATATTGTCTTAATAGTTGAATATGTTCGATTGAAAAAACTTGTCCCAATCCAAATAAAATTAAATTATTACGGTTTAGATCACATGCCAATGCATTAAATAATAATTTTAGTATTTTCGTTCATAGTAATATAATTACTGAAACCCACAAGATCGTTAAGTACGATTACTTTGCAAAGGTATCTCTTGGGGTTCACGTATAACTGAAACTAAATCAAAAATATCGCTGGTTATTAGTATGCTATTACGCAAAACGAAGTTCAAGTTAAATGTGGAAACTAAAATATTAATTTATCGAGCCCATATTCAAAGTCAATTTATTAAATGGCAATAGTATATGGTTACAAAAGGACAAATATTTTGAAATCATTACAAACTAGGGAGAATAAAACACTGAAAATAATTTACAATTTTCCAAATTTTCATTCACTTTCATCTTTGTATGTTAATGTTTGTGAATCCATATGACCTATTTACGGAATTTGTAGACATCAATTACTCTTGTATGTTTCTTAGAGTTTGAACAATTTTGACTATCGTACCGTTAGTTTTTCCCAGAGTCAATCATCTTTTATCAAAATCTTAGAACACCTGGTTGTAGATTAGAAACGAACAAACAACGGAATGTGTAGAGTATACGGGTGGTGTAGAGTATAACAATTTTTCTGTAAATATAAAAAGAAAATTGCAGAATATCGCATTTTAAAAGTGAAATAAAGGAATTCCTTTTATAAAACTTTGAAACGTTTCTTCCGTAATTGCGAAATATTATTGAGAAGTATTTTACGAGTTGAAAACATGTACATTTGCACATACTTTTATACACTATGCTACATGTTTTTTAAATACTAAATCATAGTTTTAAATCATATTTACATTTATTGATATTTTGTACATGTTTCTTGCCAAATTGCCTCAAACATGCCTTACATGAATAGTTAATATATATAAATACATAATAATAAAAACAAAAAATCCAATCTCTTTGTCCAATATTTTTATCCATTGTAAAAATCACAAAACTCATTTGAGATTAACTGGCAAAATTGAACACAGTAAGCAAATTAAATGACAGACTGTGCTTATACCACGCTGCAATACAAAGGGCAGTTGTTTCAAATTAGCGACAGAAAGCATTTTGATAATACCTTTATGGAGACTTTCCAAATGATGAATTCCCGCATAGCTTTTGGCGGAATATATGTCACAGTTTTGTGCACTCTGCTGCCCTATCTATCGTATATTCTCGATCATGATAATGTCGATTATACTAAATATGTTGCCCACAAGTTATTGAATCCTGACAGTTTTTTCTGTCTATCTGTTACATGCGCTTTGTCGATGTTTCCTGTTTCAGAAACCAAAAAACTCTGTTGAGAGTGTTTCTCTCAACTTAAGGCTTTTATGGTACTGGCTAAGTTTGTCATTATGATACGACCTAAATTTCATAAAGACATTATGCACTTCTGAGGTATTACCAAGTAAGTTCCACAATAAAATATAAAGATCAACACCATATTCTAGTCATCAGTTGATAGGAAACAAGTGGACAGGCGTAGAATTGCAATTTATATGGTCACCACTATTGATCACGTAGTACGGGACGATGACCTGTACTTCGCCCGCACCCGCAGGTGTGGCGAAAATATGATCGTTTCGCGCGTGCCGTCCCAAAACTACCCGCACTGACATATAGTTTCTGCCAAAAGTTTGAAAAGAATTATTTTACCGAAAAGCACATCTTATAAAAACACATCTTTAAAGTTTCAAGACGCCGGGTTGTTTAGTAATTTTATTTGAGCCATTAAAAATAAACGATCTCAGTGAGTTTGCGAACACGGAAAAAATTGGTTGCCATTATGTAATCCAACATTTTCATTTGGAAGGTCTCTGTCCAACCAATACTAAAGCCAAGCTAGATTCTACTTTGGGGGAGTCTGCTCCTCCGTTTACGGCTTTGAAATATTGGATGGCAGGCTTTAAACTAGGCCGTACGATCTGCCAAGACGAAAACCGCTATGGCCGACCAATTAAGGTGTCCATGCCAGACATGGTTAAGAAAATTCACAAAATGGTACTGCATGATCGTCGGCTGAAGGTGCCTGAGCTAGTTGAAATTATAGGCATTTCAAAAAGAGTTATCCATTGTACTTTGATCGAAGATTTTAAGGTAAGAAAGGCTCGCGCAAGATGGATGCCACGCTTGCTTTCAATAGAGCAAAACAGCACCGTGCTGATGTTTCAGTAGAGTGTTTGGCGATGTTTTACTGCAATAAAAACGAATTTTTGCTTCAATTTACAACCATGAATGAGGCATGAGTTCACCACTTCACATCTAAAACAAAGAAAGAGAAAGATGTCTGCCGCGCTTGCTTTCAATAGAGCAAAAATAGCTTTGTGAAGGTGTTTCAGTAGAGTGTTTGGCGATGTTTCACTGCAATAGAACCCAATTTTGCGTCGATTTATAATCATGGCCGAGACATGGGCCCACCACTTCATATCTGAGACAAAGAGAAGTGTTTTTTCGTCAAGACAATGCTCCAGTTTACACATCTATTATTGCTTTTGGCCAAAATTAATGAACTAAAGTTCGAATTGCTTCGTCACGCACCTTATTCACCAGATTTAGCTCTCGGACTATTTTCTTTTTCCAAAATTGAAAAAACGGCTCGGTGGTAAAAGATTTGCCAACAATGAAAAGGTCGTGCTGCGGATGAAGGCTATTTTAAGGAGCTTGGCAGAATCTATTGAATATCGCTGGAAAAAGTGTACCGAGCTTAAAGGAGTTTATGTTGAAAAATAAAGAAAATTTTTCCCAACTTTTTTGTGTCTCCTTTGTTAGGTCGGCTAGTTTTAAGATCGCCGCCGTATGTCGTCTTTTCCAATGAAATATCCGTTGAAATATTTTTCAGTGGCTTAGTCCCAATTATTGTGATGATTATTCTATAAATTATGGCCACTTCACCAATCTAGTGTCACTCCCCAATTTTCATGAAAATACACACATATATTTATATTCATTTACATTTATATGGGAATTTCCAGGGTACCAAAAACTGTGACATTTGACCTAAATAACCTATATTTGAGAGTTCCCCTATTTTCGCTAACTTTGGCATATTGTAAATTTTAGAGTTAGCAAAATATTAGCCCTCTGATGTTATTAGACTTCAAAATTCCGAATAACAATTTTCGGTGCCACCCTAATGTACATGCAATTCCACTTCAGTACATATCCACATATGTAAGAAAATACACTCATGTACGATCTATTGATTTTATTGTATACTTGAACGTTCTTCGACTACAAAATTAAGTTGCATTGTCGAAGTTGTGGTACGAATGACTGCACTGTGCTAACTGAATACACGAACAATTAAGATTGAATTATTGTTTAATGTAAAATGTATTTACCTTAGCACTCGTACATTAACAACGTTTACTCTTCTGCATAATAGATTTTATGTTGCAGTTACATTTTATGTAAACCATTAAAAACTGGGACACTCTACAGTTGGCAATTGATAGACGTGTTTACATTTTCATAATAAACTAGCATATCGTCCTTAAAGTACTACAATATGGGATACATCGAAACAACGTCTGCTTTGGCTAGTTGTCTACGACCACTTCAATAAAAATTGCTATAAATGCTAAAATTGTTGACGGAAATCTGCAAAAATACCTATTTTCGAAGTGAAGTGTTCAGTTTCTGTGTATGGGAACGTTTTACACCATTCACCAATGTTGTTCAGTTAAAAATTTTAAAAGGATATTTCTAGTGGCGTGATATCTATCATGCTTTCAACGGACATAATTCAACGGACATTAATTCGTCATAAATTTTTAGTACAAAATTTTTAGTCATAAATTTTTAGTAAAATGTTCAGCCTCTCTCTTTAGGCGGATTTTTTATGTTTACTTTTTCTACCGGAACCTGTTACAAGGAAACTTTAGAAGTCAGATCTAAAATCGTTGTGATTCACGAATTTTGCTGCTTCAAAGTTTTACTTTGTATGCCCTTTTGTGAAAAGAATGTCATATTAAAGATTATGGCTTCTGTTTCTCTCAGAAAGAATAAAAATAAAATAATGACATTGTGTCTTGAATTGAAAAAATGTTCTTTAAAACATAACATCTCAAAAAGATAACTTACATTTTTTAATTGTCTTCCCACAGATTGCACTCTTTGCGGCATGAGTTTCGGAATGGAATCTGTATCGTCTCAAGAAACACCTTAATTTTTGTTTTCCAACCACAATATATTATATTGTTAACGACAAAAATGGGTTATCTTTAGTTTCGACACCTTCTTGTTACCTTTTCTGAAAATAATTTTTCAAATCTGCATCATAATGTCAATTCGACAACATAAAATATTCTATAAATAGAGCATTATCCATTTTTCGATTTCAAAAGTGCAATTTAATAAAAATAAATAAATAAAAATAAAGCTATGATAGTTTTCGATCTCCTTTTCTCACATTTCGGGCGGTACATTTAGCGATTTTCCACATAAACACGCGTTTGGCGTAGCCCCACAAAAAAAGTCTAACGGTGGCAAATCGCATCATCTTGCCAACCAATTGAAGTCGCCAAAACGTGAAGTTACGCATCCTGGAAACTTCTGATGCAATAAAGCCAAAATCGGTCGTGTTGAATTACCACTACTGTAGTAAGTTTTAACTATTTTTGCGCGTTCTTCGGTTATTAAGCGATTCATATTCGTAAATGGCAAGCCTTTCACTGAACAAAAACACTTCAGATGACAGGTATTTAACAGCTGACAGCTTTGGCAGACCGGCAGTTTAGAAATCACTAAATAGATAATAATATGTACCTGGAAATTAAAATTTTAAGAAACTCTACGTTCCTCTTTCAACCAAAAAGTCTTCAGACCTCACTGCATTTGAATTTTTCTTGTTGGGTTATGTCAAATGCAAAGTTTCTTCAACAAAATCAAAAAATTTTAAAATCCCTTTTTAACGAAATAATAAAATATATGATTTTTCAAATAAATAAAAAAAAATATTTATATACACAAAAAATTATGTTATTTGAATTCCATAATGAATTTCCATTCATTGAATGAAATCTGAATCTCCATTACGAAATTTACCCAAACTTTCATATTATGAAACAATCAAGGTACGCTGTTTGAGATGTTATCAATTTTGTATGCATTTCTAAACGAGCAGATAGTATATTTTTAAATGATGGTGGCAGCAGAAGAATAGTTAAGAACATAGAATTGTCGTAGACTGTATTGATTTCGAACGTAAAATTCAAAACAATATCAAGTGAAACAGAAGAACATATATTTGGGGCAACATTTCTATCCCACAATATACTCGTACAGGGTTATCCATTTTTCGGTCTCAAAAGTAAAGTTAAATAAAACACACATAAATCTATGATTTCGATGAAACTTTTATAGGTATATCATTATAATGTTTGGATCTTGCCATTATGTACGAAATACAACGCTATATAAATGACTTCCTCTGAATTGGTTCGTCCAGTTCACAGTCTTCAATTGCAAGCCAAAAAAGTCGGTTATCATATGGTCATAGCGCTCTGAATTGACGGTAACGCTTCCTCCGGCATCATTCTTGAAAAATCGATATTTTCGGCAGTGCATTCATTGCGATGATGCACAGGCCTGACCACATCTAGTCTCGTCAAATTTCATTATGATCTTGCCAATTCTTTGCACAGTATATCGATTATGACGACCATAATGGCGGCTTTGAAACCATTAAATGAATAATCCTGTGTTAGAGGGGCAACAAATTTTTGCACCAGCTGTCAAACAACGTAGCATTTACCAGTAAAGGAAACAAAAATAACATTTTTTTTTGGGAAGGGCGCGAAAAGTACTACACTTTTGTCTGAGACGATCGTATTTATTTTAACTATAGGATTGAATAAATTTCCGAGAAAATTTGCAATTTTGTTTTATTTAAATCACAGCTATATTCGGCTATATCCCGTTAACCGAAGCGTTCAAAGCGGTTATCTGAAAATTATATTACTGATCGCCATACACGTTTTTGGGGTAAAAACCTGTTTGACAGTTTTCTGTTTTGATTGCTCCATCTTCAGCGTTTGTCCAGTAATATTGCAAACTTGCGTTCCATTTGCTTGAGCCAAAGACACAGACGCGTTGCGAACATGTTTTCAAACACATGTCAACACACATGGCATGTAATACATATTTTGTAACCTCCCGCGTAATTTACAATGCTCCGCCCCGCTCCTTAAACAAATTGAAGCAATAAAAGAAACATTTTCTAAGTATTGGATACTGAATACAAAGTTAAGATCTTTCCACTGCAGACATTTGATGTTAAATATTTAATGTTATGCGAGAAAAGTGTTGGCATTTATTGATTTCGGTAGAACTTGGCACTCTCGCTGCTCTTGTGTTGGACATTTGCCTCAATTTTTGCAATAAACGCTTACAGTTTGCCTTTGATGCAAAATTTCTTTTGTCCCACATCCAGCTTCTTTCTTTATTTGGCCCTTTGTTTGCGTTCATCCGACTTAAACCGCATTTTTGGGGTGAAATTATTATAATCGTAAACTTTTACAACCTTAACGTACTGCCCATTAAGCGAACAGTGACAAAATACGTATAAAAAAGACTGTTGTTTATGCAGATAATAATAACGCGCAGGGTTGCCAAAAGTTTATTGCTACTTGAAATTCGAATATTATTTGAGTTGTATAAATGTAATATCTTTACACGTAATTTTGTTACATTCAACAACAGTGAGGTCTTAATTGCTCGAGTTTAATGAATGCCAGTGTTATCTAAAGGCTTAGTCCTTGCAGTTGTATGGCTATATTAAGTATTTAATCGTGGATAGCCTGTAGTTAAGTTTATTTTGACCAATAATATCGTTGCTGGGATGCAGTGGGGTTACAATGTGGAACTTGTATTTCAATCTTATTAACAACTAGTAGATGAAGCTGTAGAATTTTAGACCCAAAAAAAAAAAGGTTCGATAAAAACTAATAATATGTTGTCATTTGTAATGTAATAAATATGATTTTATCGTAAATATAGGCCGATTTTTTAATCATAGTTTTTTTTTAATTGAATAAAACACTCAAATTTGCATCATATATTAAAATTTTTTATTGGAATCGATAAATTGGTCTTTGCCATTTAATTTTTAAAGATAATTTCATGTAATTTGTTGTAAATGTCCGCGGCTCCGTCTCAAAATGTCCATTCGGAAGGTCCAATTTATCGTAACTTTTTCGAGCATTTCGGCCTGTATTCCACGAATAACGCGTGTTATGTTATCATGTAAGGCTTCAATAGTGTTCGGCTTGCCCACATAGACTAACGACTTGACATAACCCCACAAGAAATAATCAACAGGCGTTCAATCGCAAGATCTTGGAGACCACCTCGCAGGGCCAAATCGAGAGATAAGCTGCGCACCAAATACATCCCTCAACATATCCATTGTTTCAAGAGCAGTGTGGCATGTTACACCGTCCTGATGAAACCACATGTCAACCAAGTTCAACTCAGCCAATGATGCCCAATCGCTGAGAACGGCGACGAATTGACTTTCACCATCGTCATTAACACTGGTCGCTACGGCTGCAATATATTCTTCGGTACGCACTCTACGCATGCGAGTGGATGGTTTTATGTCCAATAAAGTAAATTTGGGGCAAAATTTGAAGGTAACAGCACGAATTGTTGATTCAGCAGGTCGACTATGACGACCATAAAGTAGTCGTATCAAACGATGCACATTTGCCACAGAGCACGAATTTTGATAATAAATTTCAACGATTTGCAATCGTTGCTCGTTTGCTAGCCTTTCCATGATGAAATGACAGAGTATACTGTACACTTTTCACTTTGACAGATGACGTTTGGCCGCCGTTACCAACCAGTGCTGCCAACCTGAAAAACTTAACTCTTAAAAAATCAACATATAGTTAAGTTTATTTTGACCAGTAATATCGTGGTTGGGCTGCAGTGGAGTTACAATATGGAACTTGTATTTCAAGCCCTTTAACAACTAGTAGATGAAGCTGTAGAATTTTATACCCAAAAGAAATGATTCGGCAATAACTAATAATATGTTGTCATATTTAATGTAATTAATATGTTATAAATATTTTAATATTTTATTCTCTTAGTAAACTTTTGTGGCGTCCATGGTGGTTTTAAAAACTTACATAACTATTCTTTTTCTTCTGTGAATGGCGCGCAGAATCTGTAGAATCCCAAAGTACGGTGATTGGTTGATATTTATTTCATATATTGGAAAACATAGTTACAATTGATTTCTATTCGGACAAATAAATGTCCTCACAAAAGCGTATAAAAAACGAATAAAATATGGGTAAAAAATGGGTGTATAAAAAATACATATTTCAAATTTCAAATATGCATCCTTGTTTATATTGTAAAATGACGAATTTCATTGACGCTACTACAGTTCAGGGCGAAAGCGGTAGATGGTTAACTTCAGTCATCTTTTTACACCCTAGTTTCCCTTATTTTTTTTAAGTCTATAGAACAAAATTTTCTTACAGACTAACAATGGCAAAACAGTAACATTTTGTATTATATATTTTATTTTTAAACAATTTAAAATGGAATTTTTTAATCTTAGAAATCTCTTAAGATATAATCGAAACAAATATTGAGATGAGTCAAACTCTGTGAAATGGTTGAAATTCTCGGAAAAGTGACGAAAAATTGGACCTTCCAAATAGACATTTTGAGACGTAGTCGCGGAAAACTTTTACATGAAATTATCTTTAAAAATTAAATGGCAAAGATCAATTTATCGATTACATTAAAAAAAATTAATATATGATGCAAATTTGAGTGTTTTATTCGATTTTTAAAAAAAGCTACAATTAAATAATCACCCTATATAATATTTAAGTAAAGAATTAGGACTGTAATTGTTTACATTATTGCTCATCCACCATAAAATGATTCGAAATATTTTTCAGCTGCATCACTCTAATGTACAGAAAAATTAATATTCATGTATTCTTTGAATAAAATGTTTGTCGCATTCATATTTCTAATTTAAAGGTAAATTTATTTATTTATTTATTTTATTTATATAACGGAAAAATTGTCATTAGATGCATTTAGATGGCTAAAATAAAGTAGCTATGAACGGTATTATTTGCATTTATATGAGACGATGAATTATATTTTTAAAAATACTTATCGCAATTTAAGCGCACTAATTGAATGCAAAATTTCAATTGAAACCCCCTTTTCAATTAAGAATAAATTTTATATTTTTTATTTCTTTTTTTTTTTTTCTTTGTAGTGCTAATATATGATCCTGCCAAGTTATTTATCCATCCCTTAATATATATTTATGAATGCTATGGATTTTATGATGAATGCCAAAGCTTGCTAAAGATCTTAGTTTTACAAAATTATTTTGAAATTGTTTATTAAATTTTGAATTATAACCAATAATTTAGCATTCGTTTGTGGAAAAATTTGCAATCTTTTGGCCGCTTTACTCGTCGCTACATGAAATGTTCACTTGCCACAAAGTGCAAAACATGCAATAGTTGAAGAAATCGTTTTAAAAACCCATAAAAAAGAAAATTATCCCTTGATTTGGCAACACTGGGCTTCATATTGTTTTATTTTCAATAGTTTCACTAAATTCCTTTAATAAACAACAACGCATGTGGTCAAATGTATTTAATTGGAATTTACAATATTATTCTAACTACAGAAATACTACAGTTTTCACTACTAATTATTATATTCGGTGCGCAACTAAGTTGCCACTATTTGCCAATAGATGGCGCCAACTGTAAGTGCTAGACGATTCTGCCATAACCTAAACGTCATGAACCAAGCTTAGGCATAAACGTACCGCCTCGACGCATTTGTGATTTTCTTTTGACGTCATATTCTTTTGGTTGTGTGAATATGTATGATTTTGTGTCAAATAATCGTCATATGCGGGAAGTATTGATTTTTTTTCCTTCAATCGAAAAAAACGGCGGCTGAAGCTCATCGAGAGCTTCAAAACAATTGCTGCTTTAACTGAAATATATGTAACGTACCGAGATTAGTTCCATCGTTTTAAAGACGGTGATTTTGATGTTAACGACCGTTCGAGTGAAAGAAGGTGAAAAACGTTCGAAGACACTGAATTGACGGCATTGATTGATTGGCATCCGAACGCAGGTAGAGCTTGCTTCACTATTAGGCGTTATTCGCCAAACCATTTCCAAGCGATTGTGCGCATTGAGAATGATTCGAAAGCAAAGAATTCCGGTTCCTTATGAGTTGAAGCCAACGAACGTTGAGCGTTGTTTTTTCGCCTGTAAACAACTGCTTCAGTATCAAAAACGGTAGAATTTTCTTCATCGTATTGTAACGGGTGATGAAAAATGGATTCATTACAGCAATCCAAAGAAAATAAAGTCATGGAGGCCGGGTCATGTTTCTACGTCGTCGCCTCGCTCGGATATTCACGCTGCAAAGGTTATGCTCTGTATTTTGTGTGACCAGGTCGACGTTATTTGTTACGAGCTGATGAAACTAAGCGAAACCGTCACTGGGGATCGGTATCTACTCCAATTAATGCGATAGAGCCGAGCTCTGCGTGAGAAACTCTACAATACGTGGAGAGAGACGAAACAGTCATTCTTTAGCATGGCAATGCTTAAAACCAACCTGAAAACACTGAAATGAGAAGTTTTACCCCATCCGGCATATTCTGTAGATATTGCGCCGTCCGGTTATCACTTGTTCCGTTCGATGGCACACGGTCTGGTTGACCAGCAGTTCCACTTTTATGATGACATCCAGGAATGGGCAAATTCGTGGATAGCCTCAAAAGATGAACAGTTTTACCATGGCGGAATTCGAACTTTGCCTGAAAGATGGGATAGATTTTGTGTTCTTAAGTTTAGCTGCAACTTCCGGATCCAAATATCGTACGTTTTCTTTCTTAGGATTACTATGCAAAAGTTGCTGCCAGCTCTTCTAAAATATCTGACGTCTAAATTTCTTTTTCACTTGCTATTCATTGTTCGTGGAAGTGAATACGAAATAAGCGTTAAGGAAGAATTCATCTAGCGTATTATAAAATGGACTTTGTGGCTTCCATGATGTGTAGTTGCGTATTACAGCATTTTCAATTGAAAATTGAGAACTTTCATTTAATATTAAAAATAAAAAGATTAAATGGAAATGCAGTTTTATCCATTATATCGAGAAAACATCAATTAAAAATTAAACTTTTGATTGAAATTTTTTTTTTAATATTGAAAAGAAGTTAATTGAAAACGAAAGCTTCCAGTTTGTATTGAGAAAATTTCAATAAAATATTTAATTTCCATTTGAAACTGAAAGGAATTCATTTGATATTTGGGAAAAGGTTAAAAATTGTGAACTTTGATTTTAATCTATAAAAAGATCAATTGGTTTCAAGACTGTTCCATGCGTTATTGGGGAAATAATAAACCAATTTAACAATTTTGAATTTGATAATGATTTTTATTTCATGATGAGTATGTTTGTTCAAACATATACATATATTTTGTACAGCAGACTAATCATTGCCCTAATAATAGCTTTACAAATAACATCGTTTCATAAATGCCAAAATATGCCATTGTTCGTATATCGTCTATAGGAATTCAGTTTGCGTGAAACACAAAAATGGTAATCACGTTTTCACAGATGTACCAATAAATATATAAATCATTATCATCATTTATCATCTCAAACCGGTAGTTGATTCAATTTCGATAATACTTGCAACTGCATAATAAGTCGGTAAAGGGGTAGTACTCATAATAATATTTTCCGCACAGCATCTTCCAATATTGAGGCGTTTTGATGTATAGTCATAGCAAAACGTACCCGCTGATTTGGAGCAATATTGGATTAAAGCCATTAAGAGAAGGGTAAAACGTGAGTCATATTCAATTATGTAAATATGAAATCTTTATGGAACGTAATTCGTGATAATGGACTACTTGATAATAATCACAGAAATTTAAATTCTGACAATTTATACGACGTTGACGACTTGAACAAATTTTTTGTGAGCAACCAGCTTGACGTAATTGGTAACCAAAATAATTTCTTGTCATTTTTCTATAGTGATTGAGCATCCTCCCTTTTGTTGTATTGATTCCTTTGATTTTGTTTGTAGCATTTTCCTATATCAAGTAAAACGTTGCTGGCGACACTCTTAAGAGTCTCTTTCCATTCCTATCTAATTACTTTTTACATGTAAATTGTTAATACTATTACAATGACTTCCATTTTTCCAAGGCTGTGGAAAACTTCTAAAATATTCCCAATTAAAAAGAAAGCCAGTAATAGTGCTTTTGAAATTTTAAGAAACTTTGTTGCTCGTGCTCTCCAAGGTAGTGGAATACATTCTGCAGCACCAACTTTTTCAATACATCGAGGAAAACAAATTGTTAAATGATAGGCAGTGTGGATTTAGGCGTGGATGAGGTGCTCCCATGTTGCTGATGGGACTAATGGTATCTGTCAGAGCCAGTGTTAACGACCACAATTTTGGTATTCTAATCTCTCCGGATTTAGAAAAACCTTTAACGGAATTGGATTAATAAACCAGCTTTCGCAATTGTATGGCTTTGGGGGAAATGCGTACAAACTTAGGTATTCATATTTATATGGTAGAGTGCAATGTGTGTGTTGTCGAACGCAGTGCCTGTAAGAAGTGGTGTCCCACAAGGTTCAGTACTTACACCTATGCTTTTCATTTTGTACCAAAATGATCTGTTTGGTAGGTTGTTTATGTTTTGCGTATGCTGATGATGTTCAGCTGTTTTTCAATGGAAGTTATCACAACGATGACGTCAAGCAAAAGTTATCATAACTGTTAATACGGGGGGTTGATCGGACAGTGTTTTTATTTCATATGAAAGAGAATGAGAAAAACGGGGGGTTAAAGTATTTATAATCCAATGAGTTTCATTTATTGACAAGGTTTTACCTTTTATTTCTGGGGTTTACGAAATGGAGATTATTTTTCCATGCAGGGACTTTAAACGTTCAAATACGTATCAAATATCGGATGTAAAATGAGTACTGATACTTAGGCGAGAGTTAGAAGACCGCTTTATTACACTGCTAGAATGGTGGAGTAAAAGCTCTTTTCTTAACCGAGCTGGGCGTGTACTTAAAAATTAAAACTTACAACTATCAGGGTAAGGAAAACTTGTGCACGTAAACAATAACGATGACGTCAAGCATTTACGATGTATTCCAATATCTCTCTGTATGGATGTCCTTAAATAAACTTAAAGTGAATCTGTGTGAGAAAAAAGTAATGTTGTTTGTGAATTGAATTTGTATTACAATGGGGTAGCTATTTAATTAATGCAGTATTGGCCGTTTAAGTGTTATAATTAATGACAAGCTTTCATTTGTTTTACATATTGATAGAATAGTTTCACGTGTAAGCATGATCCTTCGACAGTTGTATAAATCCGGTTTCACCCTACGGTCCATAACCGGGTACTTTTTTGAACTTTAAAGTGCTGCTGTTCCTTTATTATTGAAAATATCAATATGAAACTCCGGATCATCAGAGATTTCGGCTAAACTTAGAGACTAGAAAAAAGTTTATCAAATTTAGTTAAATATATTAACTAAAAAATAAGTTTAATGTTTTTGCATACAGGGGTCCATGACCAGGGTACCGGGGTACCTTAGTGCAAATTACCTTATATTTCAAAGAAAAAATATTTGTTTTATTTTTATTTTGTTTCAAAATGTTTACTGATGTGTGAAAAATGAACTGTAATTGTCATTTTAACTTATTTCTAATATTTGATGTCTTATGTTGAGTCATTGTTGAAACATGGAAAACATTTTGATATTTTTTGAGCACGTTGATCGCAAACTGGTTTCATGCAAACCTTGCAGACTTTTCTCGTCTTTATTCTCCTGTTGTCTGGCAAAGAAGCGCACAAATATCAGCATCCTGTTATTCCTGCCATTAGTAGAAACAGCCGTAGAAGTACATGGTTGCTCGGTATAGGTTACCGTCTCCACTGGTCTTCCCAAAAAGCTCTCAATTGCTGATTTGGTGGAAAAATGGCGCGTTACTTGGCGATTGGTTACTCTTTCTTCTGTTATTGGCGCACACAAATATTTGTTATAAAAATTGATGATTTCTGGTTTGCCGTTTTCTTCTACAGTTGCATCATCATGCATACTCGACAACAATATTACGGAATTTGTTTTCCTCTGTTTGTATGAAACCATAGTCACCTTCTCGTGGAAACCAAATTTGCTTGTCCCAACGGTCCAACTCTTATCGTCTTTCATTTCTGTTGGTACATAGGCTTTGTTTCGCCGCAGTGTTCCAACAATGCTAAGTTTGACGGATATCAGCTGCTTTGCCAGTGGCAGCGTCGTAAAAAAATTATCCATGGTGATATTACGTCCGCTATTGTGGTATGGCCCAACCAAATCTCTGACTACTCTTTCGCCTACACCGATTTCGCAACCACTGTCTTGTTTGCCAGTATATATTTGGTCATGAAGAGGATATGAATTTTTAGGATCGCATATCCACCATACCTTGATCCCGTATTTCGCAGGCTTCGATGGAATATACTGGGTAAATTTTGCTCTGCCGCGGTACGGATACAATTGTTCGTCGATTGTTAAATTTTCTGTAGGCACATAATATTTTGCGAGATTGGCGTTCAACATTATCCAAATATCTCGTATTGGAGCAGCATAGAAACCAATTTTATCTTACAAACATGAAATTTGTACAGTTGAGTTGTAAAAACTAAGCGTTTCTAATAATCTGTGCATATATATATTATTTTATTTGAATATAAACGAAAAAAACTTCACTAGGGTACCCGGGTACCCTAGCTATGGACTCCCGTTCGTCCAGGTGGGTATGGACCGTAGGGTTAATAACTCCACTTCATGTTAATCGAAAATTAGTACATGGGTTCATAATGTCGCATACAAATAATTGTATCGATATATGCCGGTACAGTTAAAAGCAATATGACGAAAATTCAGTTATCTTTATTGTTATGGATTCGTCGATTTGTGCACGTGTCTCCGTTTCTGACACAAATTCTTGGTTGCTCCTTTCCTAATTTTGTAGTGATTCGTTAGTTGCTTTTGTTTTTTAATTCCATTAGAAATCAGTCATCGTTGTTTTTTGCAGAATTATTTAAATTCACTGAGTCAATTCGCACTAATCGATAAATTATTCATAACCCAAAAAATTATATGAGCAAATCAAGCAAGAGTAACCAGGCAGTTTAACAAACTTCCAAATCCATTAAAATGTGTTTGCTCATCCCAAAACACTTTCCAAAAGAAACTTTAAATGATATTTCTCATCGATAATTTCCATTTATGAACTATTTTTTCTTTGATATTGCCCCAGACATTCTTTTTTTATATTCTGAACGGGTGAATGATTACCGCTTAAATTATTATTAATTTTTTCTTTTTTTTTCGGACCATTACTTGTATGTTACCTCAATTCTCTTTCTTATGTGGTGACTGGAATAGACATACTTATGTATTATACGCCACCCGTAGAAAATAATTCCAATCACTTCGATCTTCTGCGCTTCTCCTTCAATTCTTCCCACCAAGTTTCTATAGTATTTCAAAAGCCTGGTCCTTCCAACGGAGTTTTGATCGCCCTCATCTGCGTCCTCCATCAAGTTCGTTGTCGAAAACTTTCCGTGTCAGAGTATTTGAGTCCATCCGCACAACATGACCCAGCCAACGCAATCGCTGTATATTAATGCGTTTGACCACGTCGATGTCGGCATATAGCTCATTGTTCATGCGACGCTGATACTCTCCGTTAACAATGATGGGTCCATATAATTTCCGGATTATTTTCCTCTCGAATACTGCCAGTACTGATTCATCCGCTTGCGTCATAACCCAGGATTTTGCGCCATATAACAAGACAGATAGAATCAACGTCATTGAATCGCTTACTTAGCCCATAGTAACATCTGTTGGCAAACAATACTCTTCTCTTTATCTCCATGCTGACATCATTCATCATTTGTCTACAGCGGAACCGAGATAGACGAATTCTTCCACCAATTTAAAATTATAGTTGTCAACGTTCACACAGCATCCCAAGAGAGTAGACGACTCTTTGTTCGTTGAAACCAATAACTTTGTTTTGTCCTCGTTTACCACCAGCATCACTGCTTCCTTTTCGATGCTTGAGAAGACTGCAGTAACATCTCTTATTTTTCTGCAAATAATGTCTATGTCATCTGCACATGCGAGTAACACACCAGACGTGTTAACTGCAGCTTTCCTCATAATCAACAGTATGTTGAAGAGGTCGCAGGTAGACTGCCCTGACTAAATCCTTGTTTGGTGTACATCTATTCTGTAAGTATTTTTTAACTAACCAACTGTCCATTTAACTATCTGTATTTATTTATTTTGTTTTTTCATAGATTAGTGAAAATATTTGTTTCGGTGTCACTGTGAGTGTATGTGTATAATTGTACAGGGTGTCCGTCGGGAAGGTATACTACTTTGTTTGTTCATAATTTTTGATTAAATGAAAGAGAATGGATCTTATATTGATGAATGTTTTATTTAACGTCGACAATTATGTATGGAATGCAATATCAGATAAATGTCCGCCTCTGTTAGCCTCACAAATGCGAGCTCCTTTGAGCACATTTTTCATTGCATTCTCACACGTTTCACGCGGTATTTTATTAATTTCATCACGAATATTTTCTTGGCATAAACCTTGCTTTTCAGATATCCCCACAAAAAGAAGTCCGGTCCAATGATTCCTCCTGACCAAAATGTACACCAGACTGTCATTTTTAATGGATGCAAAGGTGACAGATGAGTAATTTGAGAGTTTTCCATTGCTCAGAATCGGCTACTCTGTTTATTCACATATCCATTCAAATGGAAATGTGCCTCGTTACTCATTATGATATTATTCATGAAAATCGGGGTTGTCATGGACGAGCTGTAAAATCCTAGTGGCATATGTACGGCGTAAATGGTCTTGTGGAAGAAGCTCTTGTGTCAACTGAATTTTAAATGGAGACAAATGCAAATCCTTGTGCAAAATTGTGGCCAAAGTTGTTCTTTGAAGACCAAGCTCCTGAGCATGAATTGAGGTTGATGGATTGTTTTGAACACTTTCTTGAGCAGCAGTAATGTTTTCAACCGATCTTGCAGTATGTTGTGGTCCATGCTTGGCCTTATCAGCTACAGACCCTCTTTCTTCGAAATCATTCACTATACGATAAATAGTGCATTTTGTGGGCACGTTGTTTCCCCCAAAAAAAAATTCAAGTAACTTTCTCATCGTCACAGTAATCGATGATTGATTTTGATAAAATGTTTTAACGATTAAAACGCGTTGATTTATCGAATATTTTTCCATAATAAATTTGCCACGTCTCTACTTCACGACTGCCAAATATGAAATGTCAGGACCAATGTTTACCAAAATGGCGGCAAAACAAAGTAGTGTACCTTCCCGATGGACACCCTGTATATGTTTTTCGTTTCGTGTAGAAAAAGTGTTAACCTCCAAAAAATTGACTTTTGCGGAAAATACACAAAAAAGAATAAAAAAAAATATTACGTGACTGTGATCTCATTAATGACGATGAAAGCCTTGTTTTCGTAGAATCTGATGTTGATTGCGGACTCTTTTAGCGACGATAGTGAGACAGTCTTTTTCGCAACTCAACGTTGCAGATAATGTTCGACCAACCATATTAGAAAAGAAACATTATATACATGTAAAACTTGTCCGCATAAACCACCATTGTGCCCAGAATGCTTGGAGTCCTGTCATTTACAAGGATTTCTTGTATGTATATGATTTGTTTCCCGAATTAATTTTTATTTCATTTTTACCATTTCATAAGTAAAATAAATTACGAATGATAATTTTGTTTCAAATTGATTTTTTTGTGATAAGTTTATACATGTTTAATTTTTTTTATTCATAGGAATCATCACGAATTAGTAAAGTAAATGCAGTATAGCCGTCACGTCGGCTATAGTCGTCATTTGCTTCGGAAAGAGAAAAAATGGTATGATAGGCAAATGACAATTTTTTTTGCACAAACTGTATTCAAATGCGATAATTTTTATTTGCAAACATACAGCTTATACTCGATTTCACCTGGCAGTCATAAACAATTGCAAAAAATGTGTTTCTGAGCACGATCGTCAAATTAAAAGTACGCGATAACGTGTTAATTCTCATTGTAATATTTTGAACCCCAAATATAGTACAGGGTGGGCCAAATAAGACCTACTACGACCTACGAATAACGTATTGTAGTCGTTGTTGGTGGTCTTGCGGTAGCAATGCTTGCACAATTTGAATTTTGTATGGGTACATCTTAAGATCCAACTTTAAAATTCCACGCAATGTCGTTCTGGAAATGCCCAATTGGCTGGAACGACGGCGAGTTGAGACAGATGGATCATCTGCAACATTCTGCCGCACAGTTTGAACGTTGTCTTCAGTGCGAATATTTCGATGGGCACCTCGTCCAGGACGGTCGGCCACTGAACCCGACCAAACTCCTAATCATGAAGGCTGTGGGAGCTGATCTGGAATTAAAATGTTGCCGATATTTACGCTGCGTTAAAACAATTGATCGTTGACAAGAATAGAAAAACTCGATAATTTTAACGCATTGTGTTGTACTGTAGGGTTCGGTGCCGTGTCATAACGTCCATTGACATTACGTCCATGGACATTATGACACACAAAAAAGTGTCACAAAGTCCATGGATATTTTTGAGTGTTCCATAATAAATTTCCAACAATTCAATTATAACCTACAAAAAGAGAAAAATAAATATGTCAAAAAATAAAAAAGTTATTTGTGCTTAACATTAGTAGGTCTTATTTGGCCCACCCTGTATAAGTAAATTATTTATTTATTTTATTATATATTATATTTATTATATCGTTATATTATTATTACTATTTATTATAATATTTTATTAATTTTTAAAACGCAAAATCTCTTTGGACAATTTTAACCCAAAAATATGTTGATAATGCTGGAGAACATATTTTTTTTCTAAATAGAACCCATCCCCTTTACCACAAGTACACGACGTTAAAGGCTCCATTGTTTGAAACAACAGTTAATCCATCCATTCAAGCCGAAAAAATTTGACTTGAAATGTGTTAATTTTCACACTTTTGAACTCATTCTAATCTACGAGACTTAATTTAATGCCTGTCCAACAAACCTTTGTCAAATTTAAAAATTTATGAGGAGATCCCAGTATAATTCAAATTTAATATTTTCATTCGAGTTGTCTGTTAGATTAACTGTGAATATATTTTATGTTTCCTCTACGTTTTTTCTTTGTGTTGTCAGCATCCTTGTCAAAAAGGTCTAATTAGTATTTCCATCATAATCAATGTTACAACTAATGCTATTTTTCTTTTAGGTCATAATTATTTATGCGTACATAAGTGTGAGGGGGGAAAAAGAATGCAATAATAATTTTCAAATCCCCATAATTTTGTTAGAAATTACGTTTATGTGATCCTAACATTTCAATTAGATAAAATATAAGCTATTACGAGGGATTTTCTTTTACTTATATAATGAGGTGTGATATTTTTATTAAACATTTATTTAAAAAAAGGACCCCACCCCCCAATACACAGTCACACACACCGTCATTACGGATTGGCACACATTTCCCCAATACACCCACATACACACACACAATAAAGTATTTGTAGAAAAGATAACCTTCAACTCAATCCAAACGTCCCATTACGGTGATACCGCCATAAATGACAAGCAGCAAGCCTTGGAAGTTGAACATACGTAGCCAACACACAAAAGCTTACACACACACATACACATACACATTCGCATATACATACATTGGGAGAGCATCTTTTTGACAGTTGGGACAACTTAAAATGTAAAAGACAAGCAAAGTTTTACGCTCCTTTATGTATGCATAAAGTAAAACGCTCCTTGCGCGTCTCTGGGGCACAGTTATGTGTGTTTACTGACATAGAAATCTGCACCACACCTCCACTTGCTTACACATGGCTACAGACGAGGTGAGACATCTTTCTCTGACATTGGCTGTGCAAGTCACACAGATGTACAAATGTGCATGGCGGCCATAAGACGAGAAATCCAAGTAAAACCTAATGTCTGACAGTGTTTAAAAGTTGTTTTTCACAGAGAATACAAACTATTGACGTTTCAATCTTAGGTGACACTTGATGTGAGAGCACAGAGTGGCATTTAGTAAATTAATGTTGGATTTAAAGAAAGAATTTGCGTTTTTGTTGAAAGCTGGACAATGGACTGGACTGGACAATTCCAGGACTCAACATGCTCTCATGGATTCGCTTGCTAAGACACATTCACTACGAAGGCCACTATCAGTATTCTCTCTGCCCTTCAAAGCACTGTCCTTTGGAGATGCTGACTGTTTTCAATAAATTTGCTAAAACATATGGCAAATTAGGCTTTAATGTCAACTTTTTGTTCTGTCAGGTCGAATGCCCCACATACACATAGATAAAAGCATAACAATATCATGCATTCAACATCGAATAACAAACATTGCTTTCAGGGTATTTCTATACATACAGACAGACTTTTACGCAACAGTTTATGGATCTAAACCTAAGAAGAAGATGAAAACCCCGATGAAGACACAAAAAAACTGAATAAAAGCGCCACCATCATCAACGTTCCAATCACAGTGACAGGTCCACATTGCCATCCCTCCGCTCAAAAAGCCACCACGGTGTCATATCCATGCACTGATGTTCGCCGTACTACTGCTTGGGGACACCGACAACGCCGTGAACGCCGTGAAGAAAGACATTCATACCTATTGGTATTGAATGGCACCGAACGGAACGGAACGGAACGTAACTGTGTTACCCATTTCGGTTTGTGGTGAGGCTGTGACCGAATACATCGTACAATGGAAACTCAGTCAAAACCAACTGGAATCTCGCTTGCCGACCTCCAAATCTTATCTCATCGCTCGTATTAGCATTTTAATGCGACGTTTAATGTTTTATTTCAAGCTGTCTTTATGTACAAATTCGTAGATCAAACATAAAACTGTATGTTCTTTTCTTTTCTTCTCATCTTGATGGTTTTTTGAAACAAACGCCGGGACAAAAAGTTTCTTTATTTCATTTTAAGGTGGAGACTGACACACCGATATTAATAAAGGGTGTTTCATTTTGGGATATCAGACATGAATATTAGATTATATGTATTTATTTTGATGGGATATCTAAATGAAATGGTTTTTGTTTCCATTTACAACTGAGGTATTTACAAATTCTGGTTGAAAGCTAACATATTGCTAAAGAATTGTTTGTTTTCTATGGGAAAGATGGAGTTTTTGGTAACCTCAGCTTCTCAGTCACAGCATTGTTCATAACGATTCCAGGATTAAAATGCTGCTTGAGCGAAAATAAGCTATATTTTGAAGTTATCTGTTTCTTGGTAGAAATATGCTGGATTTCAATAGCTAAGGCCAAAGTTTCTCAATACTTTTATAACCTCCCATACGGGACCAAAAGATTTTAAACCCACCAACCTGTCATCGTTTCTCCTCAAAACACTGGAGCGACTCATTGACAACTACCTTAGGACGAACATAGACCGGAAGCTGTTGTCGAATAGACAACATGTTTACATGTTGTTTGCAAGGGTAAGTCCACTGAGATTACCCTGCATGATTTGGATGAAGATTCACTCGCCGTCAAGGAGTATAATTTCTAGATGTACGATAGAAAGGGCGTTTAATAACGTTTCTCCCGATACGATAGTTGCAGCACTACCAAACCTGGGAGTAAGCGTCAGTATTACCGGCCTAGTGTACGATCTTCTTACAAAGAGACGTATCAGGGATAAATCGTCGTCGTCGGAACTAAACATATTTGTCAGTAGGGGATCACCTCAAGGTGGTGTTCTATCCCCCCTACTATTGAACCTCGCTCTGAACAGTATTCTGTTCTCTTTAGATGAGGCTGGTGTCAAGATTAGGGGGAAGTTTTTTGCAACACTCAGAGACATCATTCAAAGAACCCTTCTCATTGGAACGAAATGGGCGGGGGAAAACGGTCTCGGAGTAAATCCGAACAAGACTGAAGTGGTGCTGTTCATTAGGCGGTACAAGATTTCACCTATGGATCCTATCTCCTTGGGAGGTACTGAAATTCCCTTCGCGGACTGTGCAAAATACTTTGGTATATTATTGGACAAAAAGCTGAATTTCAAACTCAACATTGTGGACCAAAATGGCCACAGTGGCGCTATATGCATTCAAGAGGGCAATAGGGAAACAATGGGGATTAAAGCCACGCATTGTTCACTGGTTGTATACTGAAGTAGTAAGGCCGATAATGTTGTATGGAGTTATCATCTGATGAAAGGCTCTTGAGAAGCCCACATACTGTAGAATAAAGGACAAGGTTCAAAGGATGACCAATCTGTACATCACTGGTGCGCTCCGCACCATCCCATCCGCTGCACTAAATGTAATTTTGCATTTACTATCCCTGAACATAATTAGTATGTAAGACTAAGAGAGCTGTCGCTGTGGTTATGGTCATAGTGTGGTCCCTAATATGCATAATATGTCTAAAATGCTCTTTTTCGCTTATTTTTTCCACTTTTTAAAACTTTTTTATAAAACGCTATAACCACTCACGACTAGAACGAGAACACAGGTAAACAATAGTAAACAGTTTAGAGAAGGGGTGAGAGAAAGGTTTGATAATGTTTGAAGGAACTCTACGTCTTGCGAAGTGATGCATTGTGAACTAACGAATTTATTGAACGAACTTTCCGAACAACTCAATACTAAAAACGTTGGTTTAATTTCCATTTATGTTTGGAAAAACATTTATTTACACTTCTTTATATAATGACCCGTACTTTAAGTTAGTCACCCTATTTGTAAAAATTACAAATTACTAATATTCAAAGATCAAATATAACGTATGAATATATAGGGTGATTTTTTAATCGTAGTTCATGTGAAGACAACATGTCACTTGTGATCTTCGTCACAAGTTCATAACATTAGGGGCACTTCTAGTTCAGTGCCTGTCTATTGGGCTGTTTTTCACAATAAAAGTCAGTTCTTTTAATAACAAAAATTTATAACCAAAGAATTACATTTTCATTACACCCACTTCACTCGTGAATATATAGGGAAAAGGCGTCATAAAATAGCTCTTCCCTCCTATGACAACCCTACTTTATTTTCATTGGCGAGTACGCAATTTTTCATCACTTCCCCATTACAAGTTGTGATGAATATTTGCTTCTTTGGATGCACTTTTTTGCCAGGTTTGTTTTTTCCTCGCTTACCTACCGACCTAATTTTAGTGATTCCTTCTAAATGCCTGAGAAGGTTGCAATAATGCTCACATATCATCAGCGTACACGAATGGAATGTGGCTTTTGTTAGAAATGATACCAGTCGCGTTAGCTGCAGCTTTCTTCATAATCATCTGCAACAGTCTGTGGAAGAGGTGGCGCTGTAGGTTGTTGATCTGCCTAAATCCTTATTTCGTGTAGAATGGGTTACCAAGACTTTTGGTAATCTTTACTGAAAACTTTGCGTCAGTCAGTGTGATCCTAAAATGCAGTAAAGCTACGCATAAATGCCAATCTCGGCCATGGGCGACTGATACGGTTTTTGCAGTATGGGACTTTTGAAGATAGCTATATAGCCGACGTAAGGGAGGTATGTGTCGGTATGTCTGATTCTTGGGTTTTCTCCACAATTTGCCATAATGTGAATAACTGGTTAGTTGTCAATAATAAGATTCGTTTAATTTACGTAGAATAGGCTGTAGTATTTCACCGAATGTGATATGCGATGGATAATAGACTAACATCGCGATATTTGATCAAACACTAAGATCGCCTTTTTTGAAGATTTAACGCAAGGCGTTTAGATTCCAATCATCAGGCATACATTCACTGAGCTAAGTCGAGGGGTTAGGAGCCGATGCATGCTGATTATCAGCTCATCGTTAAAGGTTCTAAACACCTCTATCAGCTGACAGAAGCATTGTTTTGGTTGTACTGCGTTTCCACTAACATCAAATTCAAAACATTTTGCAACATTTCGGCAACATTGGGCTGTTTGCCAGCCAATTTTCCATTATGAATATTATCGAGTTTTCAAAAAAAAAAAACGACATTTTACAACTCCCATTGGTCCTTTAAAGTCTCCTTTCTGGCTTTTACTGCATAAAATGTTATACTTACAACTTTATCCCTCGCGTATAATTTTAAGCAATAATTTCACAAAAATACTTTCGTCAAGCCCAAAATGCCACCCTTTCGAAACGATAAATTTGTGTGTGGGGTACGCATGGCTTATCTTCATGCCGCCTGCTTTTTTTGTTGCTGTTTATTCAAAAGAATCTTGTCATTTGATGTTGTTGATGTTGCCTTTTAAAAGAGGCCAGAACTACCGAAAGTTTTTCGTACGACTTGGCATCAAACCTGAATCTTCTGGAACAAAAGAAAGTTTAGTTTTTTTCTTATTTTCGGAGGTAAAAGACACATAAAAGAATAAAGTTACAAAACAGCAGAAAAAAAATCCCCAAATACAAGTGTAAATGTATGCGTTTGAGGGTCGGTGTGTATGTAAATTTCTGTTGGTCTTATAATTTCTCCTTTGTGACTTATACGTTAGTGGAAAGGGAGACAGCATCGGGGACCAAAATCATTTCTTAAAGTGTATTTTAGAAATTAAGATTTTAAAGAAAAGTTGTGACAGTTGAGGATAAACAAGTGCGTAGCCAAGTAGCTGAGGCCAATGCTGGGGCTTCTGGGGACCAGTGATAGCCTGTTTGTATCCACTGGTGTCTTTGTTGCTGTTGTTGTGTATGTGTGTGGTCCACAGATTAGTGGCAACCGTAGTAGGTACACATAAAACTGACTGTGACCCCAGATACAGCGCGTATTGGCAGAGTCGCTGCCACTTGTTAGCCCAAATCAACCCATCAACTGGCTGGGCAACTATCGGTTGCCTTCTACGATATCCAGCCATATCATACTGTGTCACTGTTGACGGTATCGCTTTCATCCAACGTTTCCACAACGAAATTTGTTTATTTTATTTGGTTTTTTTGTTTTGTTTTTTCTTATTTTTGTGCCGGATAATAAAGAAAACATTAGCCACAGCGTGATTTAAGATGTCAATGTGTACCTGGATGGTTTCTAATGTCGTAATTATAGTACAGGATAGACGCTCGACCGTCAGTAATAGTTAGACCCGTCGAGTATCACATCATTCTCGACATTGACCAGACAGTTGACACAATTGTCTAGGATTAAGAGCCATGGTGGAAGCAAATGATGTTACCAAAAGTTAAGCTGCAATCGAATAGATAGAATACATAATTGTAGATGACAGGCGCACGCATAACGTCTGGACACTGCACTATATTTCTTCATTAGTTCAATATCTATTCATGTATCCAAGTAGGCGGTAAAGATTATACGAAACTCCATTGATGTCACAATGATAAATCAATAATGTGGTCGTATGAAGCGTGGCATGTGAACAAATCACTTAATAATCGATAATTAAGTAAATATAAAAGATAATCGAACACAAAAGCAGAAATTCAAACGTGCCCATGTTCATTTTATAAAGACAAGATCCATCCATTTATAGATTCCATTCAGAGCTTGACATTTGATTGGGAGTAATCCCAATAGGGCGGAATAGAAAAAGGAAACTATTGATCCAAATGTTGTTGGCCGTAAGAAGTGCAAAGGCATAGACATAAAGGGTTATTGTCGCATCAATAACTTGAAAAAAAGGCCAATGTGGACAGTTTAAATGAATGATATTGTTTTGAGATTACACTCGAAAAAAAGGTTGCTGTGGAAAGGTTTAAAAGAATGATATTGTTTTGAGATTACACTCGACTATTGTGTAATTATTTATGGTATAGTTTTGATAAGAATTATGAACATCATATTTATGTACATATAGTTTTTCCAGAACCAAAGTTTAATGGATTGATAATGGTAGCAGCTATAATATATTATTAAATCTACTTGTTAGAGATACACAAATATCTGTGGTCACAACCCATAACAGCCTAAGTCTGTTTTTCAATATTTTCAGTACAGGAGTTTAAAGTTTTGAATCTTCACTGAAAATCAGGAGAAGGTGTTTTTTGGAAAACTTTGCTACAGATTCCAAGGAAACGAATTTCTTTACTTAGTTGTTAACAAAAAATAGTTGTTTATTCTCGCAGTCAAAAGATATTATCGAAAAAGACACTTAGGCTCTTATGAATTGTTGAACGAAAGAAAGTCAAAAAGTTCAAGTTGAGTTAGGCTATTATTCTAGATTAAATAAAAAACTTTAAGTTTGGAGGAAGACCTTAACTCAATTTATGTTTATCAAAAAAACGAAATTGTAATTCGGAATAAGAGCTTAACTCAAGTTAGGAAAATAAAATTGTTTCTTTATTTTTTCGGATTAACGACTTAAGTTGATTTAGGCAATGATGAAAAAATAATGCTTATATTTGTTGTAATCCTAAATTGACTTAGGCAGTTATGCCAAAACAGTCATTTAGAAAAATAACTTAAGCTATTAGGTTTTTTTAGGATTAATTGTCTTCCTAGAAGAGATACAAACATGAAAAATTTATAGCAAATAAATTTAGATACGCTGAATACGATGGAGCTAATAACTCAATTGTGTCCTAACTCGAGTTAGGCTGTTACGGGTTGTGACCACAGATATATGCTTATGTCTGGTTTCTCCTATATCCATTTTGTTATCGCACTTAAAAACGAAAGGATGTAAACGCCGCATGATAAATGCTATTCATCGCCAAAAATTCTTTACCTCCATTCAATACGTGATTTAGCTTATTCTGAATATATTAATGAGACCAATAATGTTAACCAGAGAATTTATTGCAGGGCCAGAAATCGTGGCAAAAGTGTCAGCAGAAAACTGAAAATTGAGGAACATGCTGCGATTCTGTTAAGACACTGCGGAATCACTTTAGTGAAAATGGTTTAACAGGTGATACTTGCATTTAAAATAATTTTCATATTGACGTCGAGCAACTGAACACGCATTTTGTCGGCAACCAACTGAACGTAGCTATACTCGTATGTCTCATACCGCAATCAGAGAACAATGGATTCTCCTTTCAGTGTGTTACCTTTGATGAATTGTGGTCTGAGATTTCTATTCCCAGGGCAGATGGTTTATCATTGAAATCTTTAAAAATAATTTTTCTCCTAACTTCTTGCCATATTTTGCATTTATTCTACACGATCATAATGATATCTTCTTTTCCAGTTCAGTGGAAGTTGCGTAAGGTTATCTCAATTACGAAGCAAAATGACTTCAGTGATGTCAAAATTGATTGAGACCAATTTCTTTAGTTCCCATGGTGTCAAAGATTTTAGAGCACATTTTGAACTATCAGCAATTGCGTTTCATTGAAAGTGAGTTGTTGCTGAATGTGCACAGTCAATGTGGATTTCGAAATTATAGAGGTACGACTGGATTACTTATTGATCTTATTAATAACATAAAGAAAGAAGTGTATGATCAAAAGGTTTGTGTGTTATTGTCCAAGAATTTAGAAAAGGCATTTGATCGTGTTGAATGTGGTGTTTTATTAGATAATTTATACACCAATTTTAATTTCGACTTTAATGCCTATCGATTGAACTACATGTTGACTCCTATCATATAGGTATGATGCTATATGATAGGACTTAATATGTTGTTCTTAATTATTCGTCATCTTCTGATTTATCTATCCAAATTGCATTCCTCAATGTTCGGTACTTGGTTTAATACTTTTTATTTTGTACTTGAATGACCTGTTAAGTATCCTTGATGATACATGTATTCCCTATTCATTTGCAGATGATGTAAAGTGTGTCCCAACAAGAACGCAAGATTTAAATTTTAAATCAAGTACAGATATTTAAAAACAAAATCGTGAAACTTTATTATATCGTAAAGTAGACAGAATGAGGTTATGTATGGAACAACACATCAGGCAGATGGCCGCCGCGACTTTGCTGGCACACACGCGATCTTTTAATGCAATTTTCAATGACCGTTTTGCACAAATGCTGCGGTATTTCATTAATGCATCGTCCAATTTCCTCTTTTAAGACTTGAGTCGTCGTCGGCTTATTCGCGAAAACCATCGACTTCAAAAAACCTCAAAGAAAAAAGTCTAATGGTGTTAAATCGCACGATCTAGGCGGCCAATTCTGGTCTCCAAAACGCGAAATAACACGACCGGGAAATGACTGATGCAGCAATTGAATTGTTTGTCTGGCTGCATGACATGTGGCGCCGTCCTGTTGAAACCACATGCCCTGGTTATGGTTATCATTTCACGAAACCGAACACCGTTGACTGTTTGCGCTTGACATGCCTTATTTTCATAAAAAAAATGGTCCAATGATTCCTCCAGCCCAAAATCCACACCAAACAAACAGTAACACGTTGAGGATGCATTTCGTTTGCTTCTAGTGAATCACTCGAGGATTTTCCTCACCCCAAATGCGACAATTCTGCCTATTGACGAAGCCATCAAGATGGAAATGGGCCTCGTCACTGAAGATGATTTTATTGGCAAAATCTGCATTTTCATGTTGTCTCACCAATACCCAATTAACGAACTCCCTTCGCTGTCTATGGTCAGCTGGCTTCAGTTCCTAAGTCAATTGAACTTTGTATGCACGAAGATGCAAATCTTTAAACATAAAAACATTTTGGTAAAACAATTTCACAATGAGAATGCGCTGTTCATTCGTGTAGCACTCCATTTTTACTAACCTCGTACCTTCTACTAGCAACTAATAATAATTGTTCAAATGTCAAACAATGACACTTCGAATGGCGCCAAATTTAAATCTTGCGTTCTTGTTGGGACATCCTTGAGTTGGTGACTTTATAATTAATTAATGACTTTATAATTAAATAAAAATTTCAACGAAGTAATAGTTTTATGTTTGTTTCATTTAGCTTTACTTTTGAAACCGAAAAATAGATAAACCTAAATATCATTTAAATCGGATTGAAATATAATTTGCTTTGAGTGAAATATAATTTGCCACTGAAATAACAGCTAATACCTCTGTTATTTCAGTGGCAAATTATATTTCACTCAAAGCTAATTTTAATCGTCACAATGCAGACTTTCATATTTTTAACACCACATATTCAAATATTTCCTTTAAAATTAGTTTCACCACTCAAAATCATACGATATTTTAAATATTTATGCTCAGTATATGTAGTTTGATATTACTCCAAAGAATTCTAATCTGTATCGTCTGTTACTGTCTATAATAGAATATTATTGTAATCTTCTCATAGTTTCTGATAAAATATTTTCCTTTAGACGTTTTCTGTCATAGATGTTCCCACATTGCGGCAGTTTTATCAACGTAATCCAAAAGTATTCTAATGATTTGTTTATGGTCCATATATGAATCGATTTGTTATACCATGTGAGCGCTTATTCTTCTTAGACGTCTGTAACTCTAAATAAGTCTTCTTTACAATAATGCAATTAGCGATTGTTGAAGCGATACGAGTACTTTTTTATATCATTTGTGTGTACACATGTGAGTAAACACGTCCCAAGTTTCGGATTACATTAACCATTTATGACGATATCACCAACTTGGCTCAGCATCAATGAGAACCATCACCACCAGCGTCAGCCAGCAACATTATCATCTGCCGATGCATGAACGTCATCATCATCAGGCGGTAACGTCAGCGACATGAAGCAAGAAATAAGTCTGCCACTTTGCCAGTGGAGTAAAATGGCGCCACTCATTCTTCCATTTATGATTTCAGTAGTGTTTGCACCATTGTGTTATTACATTTTCGAATCGCAAACATGGAGGAGAAGAGCAAAGCTTTTGAAGCTCAAACTTATGCCGCAATAATCACCTCCGTGGGTCTCTGTGGTGATGAACTAAAATCAGGCATCCAAAAGAGACAATCGAGCCCCCACATATTGTTATCATTGAAGCACTGAACCGAAAGAAGCTATTAAGAATAATTGTATAAAAAGCGGCAAAGTCGATTAATTTACGCCCTTCAAGAAGTGTTAAAGTGAAACAGAGTAGAAAGAACACCTTAGAGAGTTCACAACAAATTAAATTTTGTGATTAACTAAAGCTGGTACTCACGAACGTGCTTATATCTTGTTGATTTGAGGACTTTACTGTCATTATCTATTTGTTTTTTGTTTTATTTATTTATTAATCCAACAATAAATTAAATCTTAAAATAGATAATTATGTACAGTTTTTGATTTTTATTCCAAGATACTGCAACAACTATATCTTATTATTACATAAAAGTGACATAATTGAATGGAGTTACAATCGATTTGGAAGATAAAAAGCTTAAAAAAATATATAGTAAAGCCAAACAATAAGAGAAAATTATTGTTCATAGAGTGATTATCTGTGAAGATGACCACTTCTCCTTAGGTGGCAACTGGAATAGACATATCTTAGCAATTATAAGCCGCCCGTAGAAAATAATTCCAAGCGCTTCGATCTCTTGCGCTTCTTCGTCACACCAACTTTCGATAGTATTTCAAAAGCCCGGTCCTTCCATCGGAGTTTTTGGCGCCCCCTTTTGCGCCATCTACCGAGTTCGTTGTCGAAAACTTTCACTGCCGGAGCATTTGGGTCCATCCGCACAACTTGACTCAGCCAACGCAATCGCTGTATATTAATGCGTTTTACCACGTCGATGTCGGCATATTGCTGTTCCTGCCACACCGATACTCTACGCTAACTATGATGGGTCCATATATTTTCCGGACTATTTTCCTCTCAAAAACTGCCAGTACTTATTCATCCGTTTGCGTCATAACCCAGAATTCTGCGCCATATAACAAGACAGATAGAACCAATGTCTGGTACAGTAGGATTTTTGTTTGTCGGGAGAAAGCCTTATCAATGAATCGCTTGCTTAGCCCATAGTAACATCTATTAGCAAGCAATACTCTCCTCTTTATGTCAATGCTGACATCATTCATTCTAAACCGAGGTAGATGAATACTTCCACCACTTCAAAATTATGGTTGTCAACGCTCACACAGCGTCCCAAACGAGTAGACTCTTTGTTCGTTGAAACCAATAATTTGTTGTCCTCGTTTACCACCAGACCCATTTTTGCTGCTTCTTTCTGGATGCTTGAGAAGGTTGCAGTAACATTTCGGGCAATAATGTCTATGTCATCGGCATATGCGAATAACATATGGCTTTTGTTAAACAAAAGATGACCACTTAAAGACAAAAATTTTCAGCTTGAAAATTCCCCTTATTAAGTTATTTATAAATCACTAGCGGACCCGGCGAACTTCGACTCGCCACAATTTAACGCCTTCAGATAAACTCCCGAGTAATAATAAAAACCAGATAGCTCAAATTTCAATGTGATTTATTTGAATGGAATCGAAATCAGTAGAGAGCATTATGATGAACAATATTTTTTGATTTGTTTTCCGGCGCAAAAACAAACAACGAAGACGGTTGTCCCCAACACGCGAACTGGCAACGTAGAGCTGACCGTACGAAAAACAGGAAGATTAATCCCACAGACTTCCAACTATTGGCCTTGCGATTTATTGATTGTCATCGCAAAAGCTAATCGAATGGGGAACTGAATCCTCTTGAATTGGCACGGAAGATCAGTTGGAGTTATCGAAATTCGTGGGATACGGACTTCCTCTCCTTTGAATTAGTCCTTGATGATCGTCGCTTGAATCACATTGTTCATCAGTTTCTTGATGGACAATTGCGTACCATTGCACAATTTCGGATAATTCAGATTCCGCAACATGGGTATGATCGATACTACCTTCAGCTGTAAATTATGCGGCGGAGTTCCTGGCACATCAAGCGAATTCAAAAATTCCTTCGGATAGTTTGTCGCTTCATCCTCGTCGGTCACTCTGTCAATAGATTTGTACGAATACAGTTTTCCAGCGATTTGACTTTGAATAACTAAATTCAAGCTATCGACGTCCTTACTCTTAGCTGCTGTTATTGCCAGTTCACTAATCCAATCGAGATTTTTATAATGCCGGGAACACTTTGGTGATGAGTTCCTCCTTCGACAATGTGATGTGGTGATTGTGCAACGCGAACTTGTGCAATATGGGCACGTGTCCATTCATTTTGTTCAGCGCGTTCCTCTTGCGTTTAATTATCACAAACATTCTGACTAATTATTGCACGACATGTACGACGTCCAAGATTTGATCGTCTAATAGGTGGAATTAGTCAAGCAAATAACTCTCCTTGAAATAGAATAAAGTCGTTGTTGACTAATCTTATTAAAAAGAAAATTATTTAAAAAAAAAAACTTACGAAATGAATGTATCGCAATAAATGCCTGCAATCCAATAAGATGACCTAACTTTTTATACTCAAACTTATTTTCTGAAAAAATGATCGAATTGATAAATATTGCACTGAATTTCAATTGATCGTACTGTTTGTACCATTTACTGATGTGATACGCGATATATGAGTATCCGAAATCAGTGTAATAATAGGTAAAACTCGAATCAATTGCAGCAGGAAATATAGCACATTTGTTTAATAGAAAATGACAATGCACCTGTCTAATTGCGCTCAGCCTAAGTTAACGTATAACGCCATCTACGGGGTTGTGACATTAAACGCAGCGCAGCGCCATCTGTTATTTATCTCGTTAAATTCTCCACCCAAAATTCACGCAAAACATATTTTATCACAATAAATTTCATAATTTTCCGAAATGTACAACGAATTTTCCAATTTTACACAGTCCAAAATCAAACAAATTGAAAATTTTCCGGAATTTTCCTAGTTTTCCACTAACAGTTTTCTATTTTGCCATTCGAAAAGCCATTCCGGAACAATTGCATACAAAATTCCATACAAAAAAATCTGTTTTCGATTTTTTCAATTTTCCCACTTTTCCGGAGGGTTTCCCCAAAATTTTCTGTCGTAAAAACCTTCTCCAGGCAATTACGAACAACTGAGCAAAAATTTGAGCCAAATCGGCCCAGCCGTTCTCAATTAATGAATTACTATACATTTTTCTCACCATTTAGCTTGATCTTCATGTGACTGAATTAATCGGGATTCTAATATCCGTTGGCTGTTCCTCTCAATACGATTTGCTTGATGTTCAGGACTTTCAATCACTCGAGAATTTCTTGATCTTGTAGCCGTACGGCTTCTGCGACCAATGTTCCTACGTCTGATTGGCGGCATCTCACTCACTTATTATGAAAGTTAATTGAAAACAAAATCAATACTATAATCTAACACTGTTTCTGACCGAAATTCATTTTTATATATAAGAGAAGAGAGAAGAAAACAAAATGTTCTTCGTTTTTTCTTATAAAAAAAGTTATTGCTGAAATTATACTCACCAACACCTATATTATATTGCACAAAAAATTTGAGCGTACGGTTAATTGTATTTTAAAATTTTCACTTTTTGCAGCAAACACAACAGCACTGAAAAAGGCTCGTAAACAATTTTCACAAATAGCACTATTTAGGAACTTTTTAAAGTTTAAGCTTAGGCTAAGTAAAAAAATTGAGAAGTGAAAAGAAGGCAGCATGATTGACAAAGTTAGGTGTTTGAGTTTCTCCTAAAAGTTTCTCATACATAGAAAAATAAGAAGTGAAATAAAGTCAGTATATGAAAAACTTAAATTTTCCTATAACAGGATCAGAAATAATGGTTTTTTTAATTTTCGATTTCTTAGGGTGGTACCACTCCTATTTGTCCAATCCCGCCCATATTTGCAGTAGAACTTACAATATGTAAACCATACTTATATACCAAATTTTGTTTACATATTGTTAGCCGGAGCAGAAATAATGGATTTTTAATTTGTGGTTTGTATGAGAGGTACCACGCCCCTTCGTCCAATCCCGTTCATATTTGCAGCAGAAGCTACAATATGTGCATCAAACTTATATACCAAATTTTGTTTAAATACCGTTAGCAGGAGCAGAAATAATGGATTTTTAATTTGTGGTTTGTGTGGGAGGTACCACGCCCTTTGTCCAATCCCACCCATATTTGTAGCAGCACTGGAAACATTTACTACAAACATTTAAAAAAAGAATTAGCCAAATCGGTGTAGCCGTTTTACAATTTTAAATAAATCGAAAAAAGTGGGCGTAAAAGTGGGCGTGGTAAATTTTCTTTCCATAAAAACCTAAGTTGGACTACGACGAACATTTAAAAAACAAATTATTCAATTCGGTCCAGCCGTTCTCAACTGATGCCCTTACCAACGAACGGCATTTGATTTTTATTTATATAGATTATATTTTCTTATTACGGAAAAAAGAGAATAGAGAATCTTATTAAAACAGTTATCATTTAATATTTTTAAATAATTGTTAAAATTGCTTCCTAAAAAATTGGTCCGGCGGGCTGAGAGAAAACTTCATTCGAGGGGTCTGGCATGACAGAAATATTTTAATGTTTCTTAATAACACTTATGAGCAAAGGTTGATTTCATTGTGGACTTCCCAATAATCTAATCGGGAAAATATCTTCAATTCGTCCATTCCATATGTCCTCTGTTGCATATTTTTCCTTTCTACGGACGGCGAGGGATTGTAATGATACGATAATGATACTATAAACTACCGATACTTTTACCGAATCCCTATTTGTATTGTCTTGCTTTAGGGGATATACATATGGAATTTGTTTTATTATCTGCTATGGAAGCAAGATCACGCAATAACGTTTATCCCAAGTCAATAGTATGTTATGTCAATGACAGACATCATGATGCTCAAATTGATTGTAGTTCTAGGCAGTTTGTTTTTAGGGCGGCCGATCATCATTGACAATGTCGCAATTGAA
>JAHXMU010026390.1:834871-906816 GCA_019455685.1 Philornis downsi
TTTTTTTTAAAAAACATGGGTCCGTCGAATATGGGCAACCCTGTACTATTGACATATTTAGACCGTAACTTTTTTTGTATGCAATGGCTTTTCCACAATCACTGAAAAAAATTTTATTCGAATGAAGGCCCATTTTTGAATCACCAATTTTGCAGTAAGTTTTAACTACTTTTACGCGTTCTTCGGCTGTTAAACGATCAATATTCCTAAATGGCAAACCTTTCACTAAATAAATAAAACTTCAGATGACAGGTATTCAAAAACTGACAGCCTTGCCAGACCGACTGCTTTGAAACCTGTAAATGGGTAAATCTGATACGGCGAAAAATTTAGCGCCCACAGAAAACGTTTAAAATACCAACTTGCTTTTCTCTAAAAGTGTTTTATAATATTTGAATCGATTGTGTAACTGCCATCAACTTTTATAAAATTGCATAAAATTTAACACACCCAAATATTTTGCCAGACTGTAGCCGGAGACTATAAATAAGCTGGATCGGCTAACCACTTCTTGTATCTCTTATACCAAATTGACAAGTTTTCGAAATTCAATCATTTTCTTGTAATTTCTATCTCATGAACGACGGGCATTTGAGTTTATATTCATTGAAATATTTTATAATGTAATTTAGAACTGAAACTAACCGACCAAAACTAAAGTTGCATTTGAAATTGGAAATTCTTTCATATTGTTGAATTCTAATTTACATTCCAAGAACAATAACGTAACGTAATAACGCATTCACCTAATATAAATTATTAGTAATAGCTGTTTAAATTGCCATTTCTATAGTGCTATCGGCATAATCAGACTTCAAAAACTAGAGCCTCCAAACCAGAACTCCTTAAGAAATGCTTTTTTGGCTTAAAGATTACTGAGGTTTATTGAGAACCAGACATCAGCAATTTGCAAAATAATAACGTTGAAGTTTTTAATGCGCTCCTTCCAATTTTAAGTAAACAAGTAACGTTAACGGCGACTATACTGAAAGCGTTCTTGTGCATCATTTGGCTTTAACTCGTGAACCAATTTCATCTTATATGGGAAAAGATGTAACATATGTAAAATTCTTTACAAAGACCACTTAGACATCTCTAACTGTTAAGAACGCCGCCTATTGAAAGTTTCGGGGGTTTCCTCAATACTTGCTTGCACTCGAGCAATGGTCACTTCATTTCGAACTGCACGAGGTCTTCCAGCACACAGAAGATCACAGGCAGCCACTTGTTGCCCGAAATGCTGAACCAATCGGTAAATTGTTGGAGCATTTGGAACATGAAAGAAATTTCGGTGTGATCTGAATAATCGAATGCTGACTTTCAAAGTAAAATTGAACAACTTTGGTTCTTTGTTCTGTGCTGATCATTTCCATCGTAAATTTCCCAAGTATTATTTAGTTAATTCTGTAAAGAGACGAAAAAAAGACAAACAAAAAATGTATTTACTGATCAAATCTTAACGTTACTTAAATTTTATATTTTCATGTCCACCACAATGGAATGAAGAGTATATTCAGTTTCCCACTCTGCCCTGATATATCATAACTGGGACAAATTGATGTTTAAATTTAACTTTTGAAATATGATGCTTTTTCTGAATTTTTCTAATATTTTTAAATTTTTTTCGATAATTGCGAATAATATAGGATAGTATTTGACGGATGTCGAAAGAAATCACAACAATTTATTTATATCTAAAATTTTAAGAAGCCGCTCTAGTTGAGAGCGTGGTTATTGAATATTATGGCGATGAGAAGGTACTTGGTCTACGTCATTGTGAGGAGCAATCCAAGTTATTGGATGTATAGTGTTCGCTCGAAGGTATAGCGAAAATAATATTCACTTTGAATTAGATTGAATGCGTACAATTCATATATTGTAAGGCAACTTTTTGGTTATCTCCTCCCTGTAGAGGCAAATATAAAGTATTTTACATCCCAACAGAAGTTAGTTTTCTTTTACTGATGAACAGCATTTTCAAATATGGAACTTTTTTTCGCAATCTCCGCAATCTTCTACACAAGAGTCTAAACAATATTGGCGTTTTATTTAAAAGACATGTTTAAAAACTATTCAAAACCAACGTTTTCGTAGGTGTTTTCTGATTTTTTTTTTTCTCATAAATTGGAAGACTTCTTCTTACATGTATCATTTACAGTTTTTCTTCATAAAAACTAAATTACGTTTAATAAAGGCGTGCATGGAAAATTCTTATTCGAATACTTTCAAATATTATATACAATATTACAATATTATATACTATATACAATATACAATATTTTATTACAATAATTCCTCGAATAACACTGCCTGACAACAAATGTAAATAATGAAGGTATACTAAAAAAGGACTCTTCGCTACTGTCACTTTTACCTTGTCGAATAGTATACTAGATTTTTTCTGCGAACAGCCACTGAAAATTATTGTCGAATGTTCAGCGTTCATTTTAGGAGATTTCTACAATGGGATTAGCTAAATCTTCCCTGTTTAATGGTTGTATCTAAGCGCTAAATGCATTATAAAAAGTAAGAAGTTACTGCAAAATTAGGAAAAAATACCATACCTCGATAATTGTAGCATCCATACAGGTAAATAACTTAACTTTTTGAGCCTTCCAAGGGGCCGAAACAATTAAAAATGTCGATAGGTATGGGAAATTCAGAAAAGAAATACCAAACCTTAATAATGAAGCATTTATATAAGAAATTCACTTCATTTTTGGGGTTTTCTATGGGGCTCAACCGATTAAAAGAGTCAGAAGTTACTGAAAACTTAGAAATAAAAAAACCATACCTCGGTACTGAAGCATCCACATAGGAAAGTCACTTCATTTTTGGAGTTTTCTAAGGGGCTCAACCAATTAAAAAAATCAGAAAAATTATGAATAAAAAACCATATCTCGATACTGAAGCATCCACATAGGAAAGTCACTTCATTTTTGGAGTTTTCTTAGGAGCGAAACCAATTAAAAAAGTCAGAAGATTCAGAAAAGATTCAGTGACTTCCATATTGGAAGTCACTTTATTTTTCGAGTTTTCTAAGAGGTTCGGACAAAGTGGCCAAAATAAAAAGTCGTCAAAATACAGGGTGGAGCACGAATCGTGCTACAAACACGAAATGCGGACCATTGGGGGACATTATTTAAAAATGCTGAAGGATTTTTTACCCAGAACAGCACCGGAGACGTATCCGTTTCAACAGTATTTGGCTCCAACAAGCAACTGCACATAAAGCGAGAACGGTTATGACGAAGCTTTAACAAAAATTTGAAAACAAATTAATATCCAGAAATTCAACTTTTCACTGATCCCCTGGGTCAACAGACCTGACTGTATCAGACTTTCTTTTTTTTTTGTGGGGTTATGTCAAGCATGAGGTGTACATAACGAAACCAGGGAATTCGACTGAATTGAAGCAGTCACTTAAAATAATAATTAAGGCGATCCCAACTACAACCCTGCAGAATGCATTGGATAATTTTCTGATCAGGTGTTCCATATGCGTGAATGAGTATGAAGGTCATTTACGGACTGTAATCTTCAAAACTAATTAGTTATATAAAATAAAATTTAATTTTCTGTATAAAAAATAAATAAATAAATAAATGAAATACAATGTGTATAAACATGATGTTTATAAATATCTTTTTTACCAAAACTTGTTAAAAATTAATTCTAAATAAATTTGAGATGAATTCTCAAATGTTCCACCCTAATGCGATATTAAATCAAACTGTACTTTATACTACCCTTTTTGCCCTTTTTTGGGCTAAACATATTGTGTATTGTTTATAAGAAAAATGTCAGATAAGATTTAACGAAAGCCTGAAAATACACTTGTAACTACCTTAAAAACGAAATCAAAAAGTTGTTGTTCCCAAATATACTTATATTGAATTGAATTAAGTTTTTCAATTTCTTGTATTTCAAAAGTTACAAACAAATAATTTCTCAAAACTCTTGAGAAATTATCTGATTGAAGGCACCATAACATTAATCGGCAGGTCGACTTGCCTTCACAGCGGTACAACCTACTCTATAAATTTCCAACAGAGTCCAGTGTCGCAGTGTCACAGCAAATTGATTACAGCAATAACAACAACAGTCCATTTGCCCAAGCTGCTGCCAATTATCTTCTACTTCTTCATCTATTTTCATTCACACTGATTAACAGGAAAAAGTTATTTGAATTTCTTATCGTAACACAATTGGAGTGCCCTCCTGTAGTGCAACCCTGTGAGGACAAATTTCTAAACAGAGCGAACATCAAACTGTGATCAAATCTCAAAACGTTAAGGCATGAAAATATTCAAATTTTTACTTATTTTCCATTCTTTATTTTGGCGATTTTTTATTTTGGCGTTTTTTCATTTTTGTTTTTTTTTTTTTTTTTTTTTTTTTTTTTTTTTTTTTTTTTTTTTTTTGTAAGATACTGAAATTGTCATATATAATATGACAATATGTAAGATACAGAATCCTCCACAAATGCTCCACAAAAGACCCAAAACTTTATCATTTTGGTTATTGAATAGTTTGCTGATTTCCAACTTGCAAACACATTTGCATTTTTGCGGTTTTCTTATTTTAGTGATTTTGGAATAATTTTTGGCACCATGAGAGAGATATCTCTTGGCCTCAAGAATACCTCAAAGTTAAGTCATTTTTGCAACTGGGAACTGTTTTTCCACAATATTTGTACTTTTTAAGTTTTTCGATATTTTGGCATTTAAATAGCATTCTTCAGTATAAATATTCGATTTTCGTTTACACTCTCTTCAGCAAAGAAAGGACACAAATAAATTCATAGCGCTTGTGTTGGCAAGAGTAAATGAAAGTGAAGAAAACGTGACAAGAATCATTTGAGTAAGCAAAAAATTATATTCAAAAACTTTATCATTGCGCTTACCCACACCCTATGTGGCGTTCCCCTTTGTGTGATAGATACTGTGGCAAACATGTTGTATTCGTGGCGGATACTGGTGGCATAGAAGCTAAAGTGGCAAGTAGTTACTTATGGGTAGAGGATGATGATGATGATGATGATGTTGAAGATGAGAATGATGGTGATGCTGAGCGTTTTGCGAGGCTAAGAAATATTATATGTTTATTTTCAGACGCTAACTTTATTCTTTGTTGTTGTGATCATTTCATCTGAAAGATGTGGCAGTCATAAAAGTGGTTAAACAGGAGTACGACCACCTGGTCCTTCTTAACCAATCAGAAATTGGCAAAAACAATTTGTATTACGTTTCTTTCACATTCTGCCGGAGTCGAATGAGAATTTATCGCTGTCACAGAGAGATGGAAGCTAAACCGTCCGCCGTGATCCCATACATTCGACTATCTGAGCAATTTGAAGTTAGGGGAGAGTTTTGGTTGCGAAGCTAAAGGACCTTGGCCGGCAAAAAGAAAGAATTACAACAGAGGATGCTGGCAAACTAAATATGCAGCGCACAAACATTCGAAACATATCGTACGTGAATACATTCGCCGCAAATAAAATGCGTTCTTTAAATAAGTGATTTGTTTGACGCTTTTAATACCTTTTTTCCAATTTACCCAGTTGTACAGCGACGTTGTACGTTCGTGTGTTTATCATTATTTTAATGGACTTTTAGGGACAAACTGAAAGGGAGCTAGCTGCGTAAGAAAGCAATAAAGCGACGCATGGACGATTCCTCATTGCGCGCACATTTCCCCTTTGTTCGTTGTTTCCAATATGATCTATGGATGCTTAAGGTCATTGTGAATAGTTGATGGTCGGTGCTGGCAAACCAGAAAATCGCTGCATTAAAATACATCTAAAGTAGAGCAGGTGCTATTTCAGATCTCTTTCATCATTTGTGCAGCTTTGGTTTTTTCAACAGGAACGAGTAAATGGTTGTTAAGCAACCATAACTAATCAAATTTTATTAATCACGAGCAGCGCACACTTCAGCAGCCTGTAAAGTGCAAATGCTGTGATTTCATTCCCAGTGCAATGAATGCTAATGTTCTCGCCGTGAAGCATTTCTTTGAAGCAATTCGCAATGAACCTGAAATGAAGCTTCAGTTATGAAATCGAATAATCACAGCCAATAGCAGCGTTTACAATGAATGTATGAGAGGAATTTAGCATTGTATTCTCATCAATTGCTTTGGGATGGTGCATACGATATGTGATAGATGTGATGTGATGAAATGTGATGTAATGCGAATTTTAACGGCTCTGCAAAAGGACATATGGATATGAAACTATTGATGTTTTTGTAATATAATGCTCACTGCAGTTGTTGGAAAATAGCATCCAAAAATATCTACCTATCCAGTTCATCGTATAGGAATGTTTAAGCTAATCAAATAATGGTATGTTTTTTCCATTTTATAAAAGAAAAATATAAACTGATAGCGATACTTGTCGTAATTTGCATGTATTGGAGAATAGTGTGAGATGAATATTTCATATGTTGTTAGTGAATACATTACATTACATATATTACAAGCATGGATCATGCCTTCGGATTCATTAGCATCATACTTTACTAAGTAACATATACCTATATAGGATGATTTTTTAATCGCAGTTTTTTTGAAAAATCAAATAAAACACATAAATTTGCATCATATATTACAATTTTGGAATCGATAAATTGGTCTTTGCCGTTTAATTTTTAAAGATAATTTCATATAAATGTTGTCCGTGACCCTGTCTCAAAATGTCCATTCGGAAGGTCCAATTTTTCGTCACTTTTTCGAGCATTTCGGTCTGTATTCCACGAATAACGCGTGTTTTTTTTATCCTGTAAGGCTTCAATAGTGTTCGCCCTGTCCCCATAGACTAACGACTTGATATAACCCCACAAGAAATAATCAAGAGGCAGTTAATCGCAAGATCTTGGTGGCCAAATCGAGAAATAAGCTGCTCACCAAATTCATCCCTCAACATATCAATTGTCTCACGAGCAGTGTGGCATGTTGCACCGTCCTGATGAAACCACATGTCAGCCAAGTTCAACTCAGCCAATTGGGGCAAAAAAAAACAAAATCGCGTATCATGGTTCGATATCGTTCGCCGTTGACGGTAACGTTTCTTCCACGGTCGTCTTTGAAGAAAAATGGACCGATGATGCCACCAGCCCATAAACCACACCAGACTGTGGTTTTTTCGGCATGCATCGTTACCTCATGTATGGCATGTGGCTGTTCATCACTCCAGATGCGACAGTTTTGCTTTTTTACGAATCCCAATTGTTGATTCGATTATGACGACCATAAAATGGTCGTATCGAACGATGCACATTTGTCGCAGAGCACGAATTTTGATAATAAATTTCAACGATTTGCAATCATTGCTCGATTGTTAGTCTTCCCATGATGAAGTGGCAGAGTATACTGTACACTTTTCACTTTGACAGATGAAGTTTGGACGCCATTACCAACCAGTGCTGCCAACTTGAAAAACTTAAATCTTAAAAAATCACCCCATATTAGAGATAAGTATGAAATTGACTATTATTCCAATAAATGGTTTCGTATTTGATAATGGTATTTCGATTTCTAAGCTATTTTGGAACATTGTAAAACTTTTGCAATATAAATACATATAATATTATTGTTACTTCAATTTCCGCTAAACGTTCTATCGATTTACGTTTATCACCAGGTCTTAGAATCTTGAATTTTGAAAAATTTTCCGCTGTTTGTCAATAGATGGCGCCAGCTGTAAGTTCTAGTCGATTCTGCCATAACCTAAGCGTCATGAGCCAAGCTTAGTTATATTATTAACATACCGCTTCGTTACAATAGTGATTTTCTTTTCACGTCATATTCTTTTGGTTGTGTAAATATGTATGATTTTGTGCCAAATAATCGTCATAAGCAGGAAGTATTGATTTTCTTCTTACAATCGAAGAAAACAACTTCTAAAGCTCATCGAAAGCTTCAGTACATTTACGGATATGCGTTTTTAAGTGAAACAACGTGTAGACATTGGTTCTGTCGCTTTAAAGACGCTGATTTTGATGTGAACGACCGTTCGAGTGAAAGAAGATGAAAAACTTTCGAAGACACTGAATTAACGGCATTGATTGATGGGGATCCATGTCGAACGCAGGTAGAGCTTGCTTCGCTATTAGGAGTTACTGGCCAAGCCATTTCCAAGCAATTGTATGCATTGAAAATGATTCAAAAGCAAGAAACTTCGGTTCCTTATGAGTTGAAGCCAAGAAACGTTGAGCGTCGTTTTTTTTTTCAGCTGTAAGCAACTGCTTCAGCATCAAAATATGAAGATTTTTCTTCGCTGTATTGTAATGAGTGATGAAAACTGGATTCACTACAGCAACCCAAAGAAAATAAAGTCATGGAGGCCCGGTTCTGCTTCTACGTCGTCGCCTCGGCCGAATATTCACGCTGCGAACGTTATGCTCTGTATTTTGTGGGACCAGGTCGGCGTTATTTATTACGAGCTGTTGAAACCAAGTGAAACCATCACTGGTGATCGGTATCGATTTCAATTAATGCGATTGAGCAGAGCTCTGCGTGAGGAACTCCCACAATACGCGCAGAGGTACGAAACAGTGATTCCTCAGCTTGGCAACGCTCGGCGTCACGTGGCCAAATCCGTTAAAATATACTTGGAAACGTTGAAATGGAAAGTCTTATACCATTCACCATATTCTTCAGATGTTGTGCCGTCCGATTATTAGCCGTTCCGTCCGATGGCACACGGTTTGGCCGACCAGCAGCTTAATTCATATAACGATATCAGGGAATGGCTTGATTCGTGGATAGCCTCAAAAGATGAACAGTTTTACCGTGACGGAATTCGAAATTTGCCAGAAAGATGAGAAAAAGTAGTAGTTGGCAATAGGAAATATCTTCAAAGGATCATTTGCAAACATGTTTTCATAATAAAGTTGCAATTTTATAAATAAAACAGCGAGAACTTAGTTGCGAACTTACACTATTTGCAGGGCGCCTTAAGTTTTAAAGTGTCATTCTAAATAGTAATATTTTCATCATTTCCACAAATGCTATGTGAACATTTGTTCTGATTCTTGTTAAGCTCTTTTTAGTTTCACCAAAGTGACAGATGAAATTAAGATGCTATAACCGACAGTCGTTTTAAGAATAATATTTTTAGAGGTATTTTTTATTTCCGTGCATTCTGATTAAAAGAAAAAAATTGTCATAAAAATGATCTAAAAACTGGTGAAAAGGTGTCGAAAACAACAGCATTCCTCCTATGACAAGTCCATGTTAAATTCATCGATGATTATCCATTTTTTCATCCATTCTTCTGGATCACGATCAGTGGATATTTTTAACATCCTAGTAAGCACTTTTTTGCTAGGGTGTTAGAAGCTAGGAACCATCCGTCTTCAGGTTTTAATGAGTCAGACTTTTTCGAAAGAATACAGTGTTTTGGAACGAATCGCGATTTGATACGTCTTGTTGCCTCAACAAAATCACCCGTTGTAAAAATTATTGGTGTTATCTTTTGCACCGTAAAAGCACAGGCATATCGTAAACATTAATAACATTTATGATATAAATTTCGACCACCAGTACTACTATTTTATATTTTTGAGATTCGATATACCCTCGTATTTTAAATTGACAAATTTATTTTCTTTTCTGATAAAATATCGTATTCAAAAACTACTAAAACGGTTTTGTGAAGGAAGCCATCAAAAAAGGAAATGCGTCGACATATTTTACAGTTTTTCTTTGATGAAGATGAAAACGCATGCCAGTCGACTGAAAATGTGAATAGTTTGGTTCCGTCGATAATTTTGATATCGAAGATACACCAAGCTTTAGAAGGTCCTTTATCTATAATGCCGATAAATTAAGGGAAATCATCAATTCCAACCATGTCATGTAACCAATGTCTTGATTACCCATGATGTAAATAAGGAAAAATAACAATTTTTAATCATTGAATAAAGTAACATAGCACAAAAAGAAGCTAAATGTATGGATGCCACATGAGTTAATGCAAAAAAGAATGTGTTAGACTGGATTTACATCTATTAATCGCTGCTAAATCGTAACAAAATCGATCCATTTCTGCAGCAAATGGTAACTGCTGATGAAAAGTGGGTAACATAATGGGACACTCATTTTTCGTTTTCAAGTAAAGTTAAATAAAATACCATTATGCCATTATGTACGAAATACCATTTCGTTTATAGGGCCGCCTCTGGATTGGTTGTAGCAGTGGATCATTTTGAGATTCGTCCAGTGTCATTTTCGTAAAATTTACATTTTCAAACCATACTGCGCACCAAACAATCACTTTTTGCGAATGCAATGGCTTTTCCACAATCACTTCTGGATTCTACGAGCCCCATATGCGACAATTTCACTTTTTGACCTAACCATCGAGTGAGAAATGAGCTTCATCGCTGAAGAAAATTTTGTTCGATTGAAAGCCCACGTTTGAATCATCACTTTTGTAGCAAGTTTTAACTATTTATATGCGTTCTTCGGTATGGTGTTAAACGATCCATATTCGTAAATGGCAAACTGTTCACTAAACAAATAACACTTCAAATAACAGACATTCAATAGCTGACAGTATTGCCAGATCGGCGGTTTTGAAACTACTATATAGATAAACTTGTACAAGAAGGCAAATTGAAAGTGCTCGTGATCGAATTGCGGTGAGCTGGCGCAAACGCAAGTATTATTTACATCTATGCTATTGATTTGAATTTAATATCTTTTGTTTTGTTTATTTAATAACCTTGTAATTTTAAGCCTTTTGGCCTCTATTAAGCAAACTACAAAATACATAAAATAAATAAATACTCCAATGTCGAATATTAACGATTTTTTTTTTTTATTTTTTCTGATACGCGAAATTGGAATTTGGTTTGTAATACCATCCTGTAGTGTTTATTCAAAGCGGCTCTGGGCAAATTCCGGAAAAAAATCTTACCAAATACCCCCAAAAAATGTTACCAAATATCATTTCTCTAACTTTGTGTAGTGAAGTTACAACCAATTAGTCGTTCAAAAAGCCAAGGGCTGCATACGAGTACACATACATAAGAAAATCCATACATACATACATAAAAAATATGTTGTTTTTCTTGTCTTAAGTTCAGATGTGTCTCAAATCTTCTTTGGTGCCGACTGGAATAGACATCCTTATCTATTATATGCTGCCCGTAGAAAATAACTCCAAGCGCTTCGATCTTCTGCGCTTCTCCTTCAATTCGTCACACTAAGTTTCGATAGTATTTCAAAAGCCTGGTCCTTCCAAACGGAGTTTTGGTCGCCCTCTTCCGTCCATTGAGTTCGTTGTCGAAAACTTTCCATGCTGGAGCATTTGGGTTCATCCACACAACATTACCCAGCTACCGCAATCGCTGTGTATTAATGCGTTTAACTACGTCGATGTCGACATACTTGTATAGCTCATTATTCATGTGACGCTGAAACTCTCCGCTATTTTCCTCTAGGAAACTGCCAGTATTAAATCATCCGCTTGCGTCAAAACCCAGGATTCTGCGCCATATAACAAGACAGGTAGAACCATCGTCTGGTACAGTCGGATTTTTGTTCGTCGATAGAGGGCTTTACCATTGAATCACTTGCTTAGCCCATAGTACCATCTGTTAGCAAGCAATACTCTTCTCTTTATCTCCATGCTGACATTATTCGTTTTGTTTACAGCGGAACCGAGGCAGATTAATTCTTCCACCATTTCAAAATTATGGCTGTCAACGTTCACACAGCGTCCCAAAAGAGTAGACTCTTTGTTCGTTGAAACCTATAAATTTGTTTTGTCCTCGTTTACCATCTGACCCATTTTCGCTGCTTCCTTCTCGATGCTTGAGAAGGCTGCAGTAACATCTCACAGTTTTCAGCCAATGATGTCTATGTCATCTGCATGTGCGAGTAACATATGGCTTTTTTAAAGATTGTACCAAACGTGTTAACTGCAGCTTTCCTCATAATCATCTCCAACAATATGTTAGAGAGGTCGCACGATAAACTGTCGCCCTGCCTAAATCCTGGATGTGTCTCAAGTGCTCATCTTTTTATAATTTTTAATATAAGTAGTAGACAATTCAAGAACCTAATAGAAATGTCTACATTTTGCTTTATAAGTGCTAGAATTAATTTGCATTTTATTTACAGCTGATGGTGGATGACATCACTTTAAGTGGAAATTAAAATGTGCCAAATAATTTCATCCGAATTTTTATTTAATTTTGCTAAAAATTTCATTAAAAACTCTTTATGCACTTGAGTTGTGAGACGCGAACGAGTAGCATCTCAAAAGAGACTTGAACCCACAAACATACACCTACACAAACCGAGACGTACGAGTATGTTAATACATAAGTATTCCAGTGTGTTTATATGAGTGACTGCACTATTGACACATCCTTAATAGTGCGATGCTTTCGTATTTCTAGTTAAATGTGTGAGTGAGTGTTTGTGTGTGTTTATGCATATGTAGGTTCTTCATGCAAATATGTATAATTATCCATCAAATCAAATGTGATGCACAAGTAAACACAAATGCAAACTGTACAGGTGTATGTATAGATCAGCGTGTACTTGTGTTTGTGTGTGTGTGTGTGGTTGGAATTGAGATTGCATTGCATTGCATTGCATTGCACTGCATTGCACGGGTTGGGATGAAATTTAAGTGATGCAGCAAAAACCACTTAATACCTGATGTTATTACAAAACAGTGATGATGCAGAAAATATTAATAGTTTACTGCTGTAGAATGCGATGTCGTTCGTTTTATGATGTCTGCTACCTCTCATGGTGCTGTTGTTGCCGCAGCGTTTGGTTGTTGTTGTTGTTTTTAACAACTTTGCCTGGTAATTACTTTTGCTTGTCGTTTAGTCACTCAGTCTTTCACTCGCTCGCCAGTGCGGCTTCGCCCTAACCTTAAAACCTTTTTAGCTGCAGTTACAAGTTGCAAGTTACACGTCGTCCTCCCGGCCAGACTACTTAACTACGAGCGTTTTTTAATTTTTTTTTTTTGCAATTTTACCTGGGTCTTAATGATTTCTTTGGCGATGTCGTCGCCTTGATGTTGTGCTCCTCTTGGTTTAGTTTACTTGTTAATGTTGTGTTGTTGTTTTTTTCACAAATTCTCGTCGTTAGGGGAAAGAAATGCACAGTCCTTTTGGGCGGGTTGGGGGCATGTGCTGTTGCTGTGGCTTTTGTCGTTGTTGTCATATAAAAGTGACTCTTTTTCGTTAGTTTATGATTTTGTTTTTCGAACTTTTCTTTTTTTTTGTTCGTTGGCAAACACCCTTTTTTGGCGCACAACTTTAATGTTGTATACGATGATATTATTCCACTTACACACATTCACTTCACTCTGGCGAAAGATTCGTAGAAAAAGTCAGACGACATAAAATGCAGTTAAACAGGTCTATCAAACCTGCGGGCAAGAGTAGTTTTCTGGAAATTGAAGTTGCTTACATTTCGCAAAAGTAATCAGCTCAATTTACCTCTGAGGATGACTAACTTTAACAAGAGTTTCAGTGTAATTTCGGTAAAGGGAATATTGTCAGGAAGAAAATTGGAACGTTAAATTTATAAAATTGTTTATGGAGAGTGTGAGATTATTCATTGAATAATGCAGCAGACAAGAAAATCATATAAATGACACTGGAGCGGCGAGGCTTTCAACTACATTATGGCAAAAAGAGTATGATCAATTTAAGTCCCATTTCATATCTCCCTAAGTCTACGTACAATTTAAACATCATTTATCATTAGTAATTTGTAATGCCACTGTTTTATGCCACTGCTAATGGTTCTTCGAGCCTGTGCATATCTGTGCTTACAAGAAAAACAGAACAAAACTTTCAAAAAAAAAGTTTATGAAGAAATCGCTTTTATGAAAATTTCGATATATATGGAATTTTGAAATCACATGTAGACAACAACATTCGTCCCAAGGACTTCAATAAGATATACAAAAAACAGTACAGAAATTTGAGTTAGGTGAACCTCCTTGTAGTGGTCAAAACATTTGCAACCGAGATGACATGTGCGGTTTGCATTTTTGTTTTTGTTTTAATCACTCATTTATGAAAACTTTATGTAGTTTTCTTAACTTCACTCGTTATTTTTGTTAATCAAGGAGAAAAACAAACAATTCCATTACTTTACAACAATAAGAAAACAAAATTGCTACAGATAGTAGAGATTGAGTGTTCAATACATGTAATTAACACTATCAAATGCTACGAAATAATAACATTCCTATAATAACATTCTTTTTAATCATTTTTGATTTACGTATTGGCATTTTATCAAAAAAGCATGTTTGTTGTTTTGTCAAAACAGTTTTAGTTCGGAGTTAAAAAGGTTTACTTCGCTTTATAAATTTTTCAGGAAAATGGGTGGAAACAAACACTGTTCGGGGAAAAAAGCAAGAGTTTTAAGTGATTTTGAAAATGAACTTTCTGAAAAAGAAATTTCTATAAAATATAGTATTTACAAATCGACGGTTTGTCGCATAGTTAACAATTAAAACATCCAAACAGTTCATAATGGTGGAAGACCCTGTGCAACCATTGCATGTGACGACCGGAAAATCAAGAATTGTTTTACGAAATTTCCAAAATCTGTTCCCAGGAAAGCTAAAACAGAAATTCCCGTAGATGCGAGTCTTTCCACTATAAAAAGAAGATCCTGAGATTACGGTCTCAGAAGCCACAGGTGCACCAAGAAACCGTTTGTGTCGGAAATAAATCGTAGAGCTCGCATCAACTTTGCTCAAATACAGGGTGGGCCATAAGGGTGTTGGCGGTTTAAATCTTCAATTTCCCGGTAACGCGCTGCGCGGAGTGGCGGGGGGATATGTTGTTCGCTGCGCCGCTTCCTGCAAATTTAGTCGCCATGGAGCCGTACACGGGAGTGCAGCGTGCATTTTGCGTCCGAGCGTATTACGAAAACAATAAATCAGTGATTACTGCACGACGTTTGTATCGGCATGAACACGGTTTACACGATTTAAGTGAAGTTCCAAGCGCCAATGTGATACGAAAATGGATCAGAATGTTCGAAATAAACGGCTCAACAGTATCAATTACGGTTCGTGGTCGCCCAGTTTCTGCAAGATCAGCCGACAATGTGGAGCGTGTTCGTGTTTCAGTTCAGCGAAATCCGCAACAGTCAACACGTAAGAGAAGTCAGTCTTTGGATTGCAAAAGAACAACTTTACGACGAATTTTGAAACGTGATTTGCATTTGAAGGCTTATAAGATTCAGATAGTCCAAGAATTAAAACCCGATGATGCCAATAACCGATTTAACTTTGTTTTTCCTGGAAAACTCATTTCGAAAAGGTGGCATATTGAATGGCCCCCACGTAGCCCCGATCTCTCTCCATGCGATTATTTTCTATGGGGCTACCTCAAATCGGTAGTCTACGAGAATAATCCGACCAATTTAGAGCAGTTGAAGAGGAACATTATTCAGGAAAGTAACAAAATACCGAGAACAACTTTTCAACGAGTTTTCCAAAATTTGCGACTTCAGTTCCAAGAGTGTCAAGCAGCCGATGGAAGCCATTTGGACAACATTACTTTTAAGTCTTAAAAATTCCCATGCTTCTACTTTTTAAAAATACAAATATATTTTTTTATGTTTCGTAGTTTTTTTTTAATTGAATATTTAAACCGCCAACACCCTTATGGCCCACCCTGTATATATTTAATTGGACTCAAAAGCAATGAAAAATGTGTTTTGGTGTGAATAGTCAAAGCTGTGAGGATCAGATAAAAGAGCCAGTGTTCGATGACCTCGGTGAGAAACGTTTAATCATTGGTACACAACTGCCATAGTAAAGCATGGGGGGAAATATCATGGTGTGGGATGTTTCTCGGGATATGGAATATACCCAATTCACCGCATTACTAAAAAAAATGACAGCCGCAATCTTTAGAGATCTTCTGGGCTCAGTTATCCTTCCGGGAACTGAGTGGGAAATGCCACTTTCGTGGATATTCCACCTCGACAACGGTCCCAAACATACGAAACATACGACTAGGGCTGTTAAAGACTGGTTGGAGGAAAATCAAGTTTATGTCATGGCCACCTCCATCTCCCGATCTCTACCCGATTGAGAACATGTGGATGGTTGGCAAAACGTTATATCGGAAATATAGTATGCCGAAATGGTGATGAGCTTTTTGTTGAATTGGAAAAGCAGTGGAATATCATTTCAAGCGATTACATTGAAAAGCCTATTTCCTCAATGCCTAAAAGATGTTCGGAAGTAATAAAAAACATAGCCTCAAAATATTGAATACTTAATATTGTTTTTTTAAGTTTTTTTTTGCGAGTTGCAAATGTTTTGAACACCTCAATTTCGACTTATTTTGTTGAAACTTTTTTTTTTTTTTTTAATGTAATGAATAGTTTTGATTTTGCTGTATATTAAAAAAAATAATTGAATTTTATAAAAAAGATAATAGTTTAAGAAAATTCTTAAGGAGTTTTGATTAAGAAAATTTACTTGTAGTTAAAATTTCATTTAAGTTGCATATGTTTTGACCATCAACCGCATTGGTGCAAAAATGTAGGCATGCCAAAAAGAGCATGGTGAATTGCTACGTTCTCATTCAATAATATATAGCAAATGAGGCAAACTTATAACTTTTTTAGCACCTCTACTTAGGAATTACAGAAAGCGAGAAAAAGTGGCTAAATCGTCCACTTTGTGTGGTAGCTTAAGGGGCGTGGTTTATTTCATTTGCGGAACTGAGTTGCCTACTGGATGCGAACTAAGTTATATTGAATTTATTGCAAATCAATAAAAGATATGAATTCAGGAATATATCGGTTGCATTAGGAAATTTTGTCTGAGAGTTATTAATATTATTATTTTGTCTGAGAGTCCGATCGATTTTTTGTGTTACATTTTAGCAAGCATTATAATGCAATACAATTCACGATCTCGCTGTTTTTTGTTTCCTTTTAAATTCAACTTTATTATGGAAACATGTTTACAAATGATTAATTGATTAATACTGAAGCAAGCTCTACGTGCATTTGATATGGATCCTCTTCAAGCAGTGCCGTCAATTCAGTCTCCTCAAAGGTTTTTCGTATTCCTTTACGCGAACGGTTGTCTACATCAAAATCACCGTCTTTAAAGCAATGGAACCAATCTCAACACATTGTTTTACCTAAAGCAGCATCTCCGTAAACGTTTTGAAGCTCTCGATTAGCTTCAAGTGCCGTTTTCTTCGACTAGCACTTACATCTGGCGCCATCTATGGACAAACAGCGAGAACTTAGTTGCGCACTTAATATATGTTATTGTTATAGAGGAAACATTATTTTTCGATAAATGGATCAATTAGTTTGCAGAACTTAGGCCATCAAGTGCATTATTTATGCCAAATTTGGCAGAACTCAGTATAACTGATTAAAATATATGAAAATATATGAGATCATATCTGCCATTTGCATAGCATGTGCCAGAAAGGGAGTGGTTACTTAGTCGATTTCTCTCAAATACTAGATAGAATTAAATATCAATGTAATGAAAAAAATCTAGGCCACTATAGTATACTAATTAAAAAATGTAGAGGTTGGATTAAATTTCGGAAAATCGTCCAGTTTGTATGTGCCAGCAGGGGCGTAAAAATTCTGCCAGTTTTCAATCTGTGAACCTAATTGTATACTCGTAAACAAACACTCAGCAACACCTTACTGATCATTAATACACCGCGATGTGACCATGACCGCTTTCGCTTTATGTTAGCGTAAGTGATTAACCATCCGCTTTAGAAATAGGCTAATTCTGTTGGAATCCAGCATCGGTTCATAGATGTAGTTTTGTTCCATGAATTTTTTTGCCATTAACTCTTTTCACAACCACACATTTTCAGGCCTAAAAAGAAAAACTATAAAATATGACATGTTTTCTCTAAGACGGTGTCCATTTGTAAAACGCCATCAAACAATACTGAATCAGAGGCCATCACAAAACGGTCTAATTTGTTTTTGGGTGGGAAATCTTATCTTTCTAATGCCGGTTGCCAAAGCTGTCTGTTGGAAAAATAATGGATTTCTTTCACTATACGAGCTCCACCCCAAAACTAGTCGACCTCACTTGTAGATGGTGCCAGTAGTTTGAAAAAATATTTTGATTCAAAGTGGCATCTCTACAAAATATATGTTTTAAGTGTCAAGGCGCCACATTGTGTAGTATTTTTATATGAGCCATCAAAAGTAAACAATCTTAGTGAAATAGTAAACAGAAGAAGAAGAATTGATCACCGTTATGTAATTCAATATTTACATTTGAAAGGTCTCAGTCCAACCAATGGAGCAAAAAGAGCGCCGTGAAGATGTTTCACCACAATAAATCTGAATTTCTGCGCCGATTTATAATCATGGAAGAGACATGGGTTCACCACTTCACACCTGAGACAAAGGAATAGTCAAAGCAGTGGATTGGAATGGGAGAATTGTGTACAAAGAGGTGAATATGATTCTATCCGCCAACAAAGTCATGACATCTGTTTTTTTTTTTTTTTTTGGGATGCGCATGACATTATTATGGCCTCATTTTCCAAGAAAGTATTGTTTCATCAACACAAGGCTCCAGTTCACGTATCCAATGAATATTTAATGCTTAATGAATTAAAGTTCAAATTGATTTATCACGCACTTTATTCGCCAGCTTTACTCGTAGCTATTGCGGACCATTTTCTGTTTCCAAACTTGAAAAAATGGCTCGGTGGTAAAAGATTTCCCAACAATGAAGTGGTGGAGTTTGCGGTTGATGTCTATTTTAAGGACTTTAATTAACTCTTCACACTATAAACATTGTATAGAAGCTATTGAATATCGTTAGAAAATGTGTTTCGAGCTAAAAGGAATTTGTGTTGAAAAATAAAGAACATTTTTGCCAACTTTTTTGTGTCTTCTTTGTTAGATCGGCTAGTTTTGGGACCGCTTTCGTACCTTATATAATTATATACCTTCGGATAAAGTTATAAATATACTTGGTTTTTAAAAATCAGTGCATCGATAAATTAGTGTAACATCTAACTATTTACTATGATTTGAGATAAATAATCATGGTATCGTACATCTAGATTCCTGGAGAGACATACGATTTGGAAGATGTTATATTGGAATATGTCTTCTCTTGCAACCAACAGCTTCTTATGATAACCACCAAAAAATATGCAAATATCACTTCAATAATTCCGACATCATCATTGTTAACATGGTTTCAGCAGTTATCGGCAGTCCCAGTGCTAGAATTGGAAGCGGTAGCCTAACAAAGCTATCATTTCAAATAAAATTATTTCAGGAATAATACAAACCTTGCTAAAAACCCAAAAAGTTGATAACCCCCCAAACATTATAAGGTATATTACTTAAAGATATTTACCTGGACTGTTAAAACTGTGTAGAGAAGGTGTCTTTATATGGGACTTATGCACTCGACTTAAAAACTGTAGCTGGTGTACAGAAAGATATGAATTTGGATGTGGGAACGTAGCCCGCAGCAGACTTTAACACTTTTCCTCTCGATTTCCTCCTGCAAGCAAATGAGTAGTTTCAACACAGCTACCATGGAGATTTGACGGAAAGAGCAAGGATGTACTCAACTATATTTCAAAATTATCAATGATAATCAATGATAATAATCAAGATCCTGTCGAGTGCGTTCTATGAAATGTTTAAGCTTGTTCTATACGACATGAATGGACATTATCAATGTAGCTTTTGACTCGATAAATCACCAGCTAAACAGATATTCTAACTAGGGAAAATCTGAAGAAGGCCATAGAAAGAGCCATACGCTAGTTATAAAGATTATAAAGCTTCGACAGCCCAGATAGGCAGAAATTATTTGCAGCCAGGCAGACTGGCTTTGGTATGCATGATATATTTTGATATAACTGATTCATTACTTACAAATGCTGAAGGTATTGACATCATTTATGGAAAACTTGGACGCGTTACTGCAGTCTTGTTGGGCATTGAGAAGGATTAACTTCGGCAGGAAATATCAAAACAAACTTTTTCAGTTGGACAAGGAAAGGAGGTGTTGGTTTTGGAAGCGGTCTGAACGTTGACAACTATAACTATATATGATTTTGTCAATTGAGTAAGTGATGTCTCTCTATGTATTTATCTATAAATATGTTTGCACCATTTTACAAAAGATGACCTCACCAGTAAGTTGTGGTTGCACATCTGGTAATACCATAACCTTGAAATATTAACGATTTTATATCAGCATCACACATATTGTTTTTCTTTTGATGAGTTAATGTCAACTTTTGAGCCAAATAAGTGTCATATACGGAATTTTTAATTTACTTCTTTACTGTGAAAAAAACTGCAGCTGAGCCGCATCGATTGCTTATAAAAGCACATAGTAAGACAACTTTAGGCCGGATAAGTTGTCCTGAGTAGTTTCAAAAGTTTAAAAGCGATTTGTTTGACGTTAAGGAACGTTACCGAACACCAAAATTATACGTTGACGCAGAATTGCAATCATTACTGAAAAAGGGTTAATCTAAAATCAATGAAAACTTCCAACTACAACGGCTTAAAAGCGAGAAAACTGGTTTTCACATTAACTGACATCTAGAAACGTTGACAGTCGGTTTTGCATATGTGAAAAATGAATGAGTGAATGAATGAATGAATGAAAAATAAATACACTACGATAAAGGAGACAAAAATAATGTAGACTACGTGTTTATGTTTCAATATCGATAGCCAAGCCAAATATTCTTGACAAAGAACTCATATCGCCTGTTTGGTGGACTTGACCGGACGTCTTGGAGTGACTGAACGTTGACTGATCGTGGCACTGTGGTTAATAAACGCGACTATCGTTCGCATAATTGCGAGTTGAATCCCCGATACAGCCGCCTAAAATTATCCGAACGGCAGCCACCTCTTTGTGTCTGACAAATATTTCGAATAGCCGAATAATCGACATTGCGAGTTCAATCCCCGATGCAGCCACCTAAAATTATCTGAACGGCAGCTACCTCTTTGTGTCTGACAAATACTTCGAGTAGTCGAATAATCGACAAATTTAGTAAATATTTCTCAAACGGTGACGTTCAAAATCGTCGCTAAATTGTAGACCCCGTTGAGTGAGTCCAAAAATAAATTGCGTGTATCCGATACATCGAAGTTCTAAGTGAAAACCTACGTTTCTAAAAACTCAAAATTCTAGATACAAATTACATTACGGTGGCCGACTTAAAGAAAGCATAAGTTCTAGAGGTGCGCCATATCTGTTGTGAGTGTCGATTTGGTAAAACAACGGGCCCCTCCATTGCACATTTCTGCATGAGTCTGGCGATGTAAACAACCCTTTCAACAGAATCTTTCGTTGATATAGGATATCTCTTCACAGATTGGTTTACCAGTGGACTTGTGTGTATGCATGTGTGTGTGTGTACGTGTTTGTGTGCACAGGGGCTTGTGTCAAGTCACAAGTCACGTAAGGCTTCGGCAAGGAATTCTCTTGGTTTGTTTTTTGTAGCCGTCTTCATGTGTTGTTGCTGCGGTGTAATGTTTGTGCATTTAATTTTTTCTTCTTATTCTTCTTTTCTGTGACTAAATTTTTTTTTGTTTCTTTACACTTTCCACTTTTTTCCTGATGTTGCACATTAATTAAATCGTAACCCTTGCGAGGCTCTATCAACTCTGGTTGAAAGTGTCGGACCGGGTTTGGATTTCAAGTTGTGTGTGTGTGTGTATGTTTTGCTGCTGTCGAAATGTTTTCAAATTATCCTGTTAATCCTGCAAGTCACGCTTCAAAAGGTTCAAGTTCAATAATTTCAGTTTCAGACCTCGTCGTTGGTTTTCTTTTATACACCAGCTAAACTTTAAATTGCATTAACAGGACAAATGAAAAAAAGCGAACTCTTTGGTCACAAGAAAAACTTTAATTAGGACCACCGTCACAGTATCCTTAGCCACGCATATACGAACTCACGCATACACACATATACAGGTATCCGATATGCCCGAGTGCAATCACAATAATCTTTAAATACAACTAACAGGTCAGCAGTTTTTCAACACCCTTCGACTTAAGGGGGGACGGCGCAATAAGTCCAGCAAATGATGGCGGTATATCCATCACCGGTACCGTAGAAAGCGTTTATGTTGTATTGGAATAAAAGCGTTTGTCATAAATTGCCTTAGCTAAGAAACATCGGAATTTGCAATGATATTTCCGTGATAAAATCACAAAAATGTTATAACTCAACGTTTAACTTTTTCATGAAATTTAGGTAACGGATACGGTAGAAAATGAAACGAAAGCTTCTGTATTGTGTTTGTGCCAAACGTCGTAACAATAAATATTTATAATCATATCCGGAAAGGTCATTAACTTCTATAAAAAATAGCCTTAAGTTGTTACGAATACATTCAGTTGTACATGGTGGCGCAATAGAACGTGCATATTTAAAAAATAGATTAAAAGATAAATACAAAAGGTATGGTTAAAATAAATCTAAGGTATTGTAGAGTAATAAATGGAGTTTATTTTTAAAAATAACATCATCTAAATGGTGACCCTTTCTACGACGGTACTCCTCTAACCGCAAACGAAAATTATTGAAAACTTTCTTCAGTAATACTGGTGTAATGGCTGCCATTTCACCACGGATGTTCTCCTTGGGCTGAACGATGTTTCTTGGATTATTACTGTGGACTTTGTGTTTGAGGTATCCCCACAAAAAATAGCCAAGAGGCGTCAAGTCTGAACTATGTGGGGGCCATGGGATATCACCTCTTTTCGAAATCAGTCTGCCTGGGAACATCTGCTTCACCACTGCCCAGGAGTCATTTGATGTGTGACAGGTAGCTCCATCTTGTTGGAACCAAGTTCTGGAATTCACTATTCTTGAACTTTCAATTTCTGGAGCCAAAAATCCGTCCAACATCTCAACACAGCGTTCCGTATTAACCGTGACGTTTTGGCCCCGCGCATTTTCGAAGAAAACAGGACCAATTATTCCTCTGCCAGAGATTGCTGCCCATACTGTAACTTTAGGACTATGCAATGGTTTCTGGTGTTTGATTTTGGGATTTTCACTGTTCCAGTAACGACAATTTTGACGGTTTACGAACCCATTCATAAGGAAATGAGCCTGGTCAGAGAAAAGGATATTGTCAAAATTGGAAAATCGATTAAGCATTTCATTAGCAAATGCGAGTCTTGCTATGAAGTCAGACTCTTTCAACCCTTGTCTTAATTGCAGCTTATATGGATGCAGTTTAAGATCCAATGTTAAAATTCGTTGCAAACTTCGTCGCGATAATTGTAAGGCAGACGATCTCTTGCGAGTCGACATTTGTGGATTTCCTCGTACTTACTCCATAACTCTCTCAACATTGTCTTCGGTCCTAGATGTTCTTGGGCGACCATTTGCTTGTGGTTTAAATGTTGAACTCTTCAAAATGCTTTACCCATATTTTAATTAAATTAGCACTCGGAGCTTCACTAATTCGCCGTAGTCCATATTCAGCACAATATAGTCGCCTAGTAGCAATATATGAACGAGAGTTCTCGTAAAATGCGCGCACGCAAAATGCGCGACGCTTCCCGTCGAAGTGATTTATAGCGACTAAAACTTCATGAGCCCGCTAAAAAGAATTACATTTTCTCCAGTTCTAAGGTTTAATCCCCGTAAATGTTTATCGCCTCCAACGAAGTACTTTTAAACCACTTTCAAAACATTGAAAATGAAGTATTTAAAAACATCCCAACAACAGAAAAGTGCATAAAAAGAAGCAAATATTCATCACAACTTATGATAAGGAAGTTGTAAACAAATTGCGTAATCAGCAATGAATTTAACATAGGATCGTAGGTCATCGAAGGGAATCAGTATTTTATGATGTCTCTTCTTTATGTATTCAAGGATGAACTGGATGAAATTAGAATTTAAATTTCCATTATTCAAAAAAAATTGTTTTTTTTATTGTAAACTGGCTTCAGATGCCGACGGGTTTGGTACTTCCTATAAAAAATCAGATAGACATGCACTGAATTAAAAGGACATCTAATATTCCGTAGGGGTGAAGTTTATCCTCTCTCTGCCATGGACTACAGTCTACAGCGCGCTGTGCCATGTATAGGTATGCTTGATTTGGTCCGGCACACTGTAAAGTTATACAGCCTGTTAATCACTGATTCTAAATTTAGTTGTATAAATATTTCGCGTAGATTTGCCTCTATCCATGTCTTGACAGTAGATACTATCAAGACTATTTCAAAATTCTAGAATTTTATACAATAACACACATATTTTAAGAACTTGTCCGTTAGGAGTAAAAAAGCGGGCCATATATTTTCATTCCTATGCATTTTCAATTGTGATATTTCGTAGATTTTCTGCAATGAAACCTGTAAAAATAAAAACAATATTTCTGGTCCATCTAATCGATGATGATTTTTCATTGTAAGACTTACAATGTTGCTCTGTAGAAAAGTTCAAGAAATGAAGCCGTCATAGCGTCGCAAGTTCGGTGAGTAGGCCTTGCAAAATCTTAAAGAAGAAACGTTTTTGTCGAAAAATCGTGTTTAGAAGCGGAGCTCCCTTCTAGTTTCCTAAAAAACTGATTCGAAATTTGATTCCCGCATGCAGTCTTGGTCAGCATTTACATGAAGTTATATTGATTTACTCACCCTTGAAAAAAAGTTATTACACTTTTGCAGTTTTTCCATGTATTATTTTGGTAGTTAACAAATAAACACCGAACAATCACCTGATTTTACATTGATAATAGTTTCCAAATATGGTTACTTTCAAAATAATTGTGCGCATTTTATGCATAAACTTGACTATTTCTGAGTTAATGTTGGTACATAGAAAAAATCTAAGAAAATCCGTATAACCGCAGAAGCGAATAACTGAAAATAGTGATATTTTGAATAACTTAAAAACAGTCTGGAAAGGTCTAGTATTTGTACACTCTTATGGAGATTCAGAACATTTGCTATTATGTACGCTATACAATGTCATTTAAATGTAATCATGAAAATGTTTTAGAACTTATAAATAGGAGATTGCCAATGTTATGTTAAAGTGGCGACCCATCAGTTGACTTAGCGCCACTTGTTTCATTATTTTAAAATGCAAGAGAGGAATCGACATTGAATAAAATAAAAAAAATTGACCATAGATTGCAAATAACGCCATTGATAAATGCTAATTTAGGCAAATTAATGATTCTCAAGGAAAAACTGTTGAAAAAACGCCGAAAACTTCGTTCTAGTTCAGAAATTGAAACAAAACTAAAAGCTATAAGTAAAGTTATTAAAATCGCTTATAAAAATTCCATGAACAATTTTTACAATGATAATCTCAGTAAGATAAAAGATAATTCAAGAAAAGGATGGACATTCTTGAACCATACTCTGGGAAGAACGAAAAACAAGTCTAATAACATTAAGGATGCGAATGGAGATGAAATACTTGACGATGGTGAAAAGGCTAATGTATTTAACAATTATTTTATCCAGTCAGTTAAGGACCTGAAAATACAGTCTGAACATATTTCTACTGGCATGTTCAATTCTTTGAGAACTTTGATTCACCAAAGTAGCAGATTTCATTTCAGATTTACGACAGATAATGAATTAAAGAATGTTATATTAAAATTATCTGCCGGAAAAAGTCTAGGCTATGACAACATTCCGTCTAAAACTGTTTTAGGAACTTGTAATATTATTACACCACATTTGGCAAAGATTTTCAATAATATTATAGTGAGCAGATTATACCCAGACATGCTAAAAATCCATAAGGTGGTCCCCATTCCCAAAGAAAAACATGCAACATCAGTAAATTATTATAGACCAATAGCAATATTGCCTATATTTAACAACATTTTTGAAAGAATAATGCACGACCAATTACTAATGTACCTAGAAAGGCATAATTTTTTAAACGATTATCAGTATGGTTTTAGAAAGGGCTGTGGCACTGAGGAAGCAGCTATAAATGTAGTAAATGCTATATGTAAAGGATTAGATGATAATCATAAGGGAGTAATTGGAATGTTTTATGATTTCACGAAAGCGTTTGACCTAATTGATCACAACGTTTCATTGCAAAAACTAAAATTTTATGGAATTTCTCCACAAGCCATATCTCTTTTAGGCAGCTACCTTCGAAACCGGAAACAATTTGTATGTTTTAATGGTTGTAAAAGTTCATTACAAGATGTTCAATATGGTGTACAGCAGGGTAGTGTACTTGGACCCTTGTTATTTAAAATATATCTTAATGATATAGGAAACCTTGGATTGACAGGAAAACTATTTATGTACGCAGATGACTTATGCCTTATATACCCTTACCAGCAGCACGAGACAGTTGACAGACCGTATGTTGAACGTGACGCGTCCTTGATACATGAATTTGTTCAAATAAACAAACTAGTCCTAAATGCCACAAAAACAAAGTTGATACGATTTAAGCCTTATTGTGATCAAAACAAACATTTTTCTATATATATTAATGGTAACATTATCCAAGAAGTCGATTGTGTCCAGTATTTAGGTATATTTCTACAAAATAATCTGTGCTGGGATATACACATTAAACATTTAAAAGACAAATCGGCTCATGTAGTAGGTATTTTGTATAAATTCAAAAATAAGTTTAATAGAACAGTGAAACTTTTAATATACGAAACTTTAATTCAAAGTATTTTGAATTATATGGTTGTTTTATATGGGTATAAAAAAAGTACAGAACTGAAATCTTTACAAAGAATTCAAAACAAAGCCTTGAAAGCTGTGGCAAATCTGCCTTTAACATATTCAACACTTTCGCTATAGCATTTTACCTGTGTATGGTACTTACTTAATGAAACTTCTTATGTATGTATTCAAATGCTTACACAATATAGGACATCACACCATACATTTTGCTATCAAGCAACAAGTGTTCAGTACCAGAAATAGTAGAACCTTAAGGGTAGCAAAGTGTAGACTTGAAATTATGAAGCAGAGAATTGAGTATTCGGGTAGCCATGCGTATAATAATTTACCTCAAAATTTAAAAATCGCAAATAATATTCTAACATTCAAAAATTTGTTAAAAAATCACTTATTGCAGAATGTTGAAGTAATTCTTATTTAAACTTTTGTTTGTATACTAAATTTGAATTAATTTTAAAAATTTTTAATAATTTTTTTTTTATTTTTCTGTAACATAATTGTAAAAGATATTGAATTTTACTGCCAACTTGCCTCTATAATGTCTATTTTAGACGCTGGGGCGTAACTTGTTAAAACTTATATTAATATATATATTATTATTTTACAGTATTGTACAGTTTAATAATAAAAAAATAATAATAAAAAAAAAAAAAAATGACTTCCTCTGGCTTGGTTGCAGCAGTACATCCTTAGGAGGTAGTTTTTAACCACTTTTTCACACATTACGGGCGGTACTTCGGCGATAACTTGACGATTGTTGGTTTTCAAATCCTCCAACGTTTAGGGTTTATCCGCGTAAATCCGGTACGATCCACAAAAGGAAATCTAACGTCCTCAAATCACATGATTGTGATGGCAAATTGAAGTCGCCAAAACATGAAATTACGATTTCTTAAAACTTCTCAAGCAATAAAGCTAAACTCAGTCGTGTTGTGTGACTCGTGGCATATTCTTGTTGAAACCACATACCGTTCAGTCCATAATCTTCAATCGCAGGAAAAAAAATCGATTTTCATTCGACCATAGCGCTATGAATTGAAATTCGAATTATCTGCCACACTTTCACCGACTGATGCACAGTCCTAACCACATCTGTAACGCTTCCAGTCTCTTCAAAATTTCTTTATAATCTTGCCAATTCCTTGCACAGTACTAGGTCGACTACGACGACCATAATCACAACGTAATGCACGAAATGTGTCCACGTTTGAATCACCACTTTTGTAGAAAGTTTTAACTATTTCTACGCGTTCTTCGGTTGTTGAGGATCCATATTCGTATATGACAAACCTTTCGCTAACTAAATAATACTTCAGACGACAGCTATTTAACAGCTGCCAGCCTTGCCAGACCGACGATTTTGAAAGTAATAATTGAATAACCTTGTATATATTTGTAATGTTCGAACCTCATGCCACAAATATCTTGTAATGGAAAAAAATATTTATATTATGTTGAATTTTCTATCAAAAATATTTTTATATTATTTATCATTATTTTTTTTACATATTTCTAGATTCTTTAAAAAAAACAGCATAATAAAAATATCTTTTCAACGAAATAGCTAAAAAGTAGTTAAAAATCCCAGGTTCTCTTTGTTTTTGGTATTTTTATTTTCAAATGTTGGTAATTTTCTGTCAATAAAACGGTTTTTTAAATTATAATACAATTTTGTCCGTTATTTTAAATGCGGTACAGATTGCAGATATAAACCTATTTCAAAAAAAAGTTGGCACATACGGATATTCTCTAGCTAAGCGCAATCGTCACTTGAAACTATAGATTTACGTATATACTTTTGGATAACCATGGTGAAAATGGACAGAAGTCCACGAGGGTTTAACGTGAGTCTCGCGTGAAGGTGAAGGCCTTACCCACGGTGTGCGACACACTGGGCATATTACAGTGTGATTGCCAGCGCCCCCCTGGGATAGCCAAGTAAAACTTGGGCTATCTAGGAAAAGGGGCTGACAAATGTGCTATTAACACATATTGTCAGCCCTTTCTTCGCAGCCAGGAGATACCAAATTGATTATCCTAGTATGGAACATAATCCCCATTGGCGGAGGTGAGGCCTATTTTACCACCTCTGCTACTCTATGGGTCTGTAGCACCCGGTTGCAAGGCAACTCCACATTCGAGCACAAAGTCTCTACCAGCGATTTTGGTATCAATCACAACACGCGTGATGCTCCCACTAGGGGTCCAACACCAAATAATCAGGCGGGAACTCGGTCCCTGGGCCTCCTGATCCCCACGCTACCGGCCAAACTCACTGGTTGGAGCTGCGCAGCAAAGCTACTACCAAGTCGTGATTTATACACCATACTTCACGGGATTGTTCGCCCTATGCCAAAAGAGTACAGACTGGACATTTTTACATACCTGCAGGCACGGAGACCCCAGGCAGATGGAACGATCGATACTACATTGCAAGGATGCAGTATCCTCACCGGTGGGAGGCGGGGAAAACTCCGAACCCCTTCCGTTCGGCGACGGTGAACGGCAACCATGAAATATAGACATAGGAAAAACCCCATGCCTGTCCGTACCCCCCGAGAGATCAAGAAGATACAGATGACAGGGCACGAACTCTGTGTATCCCTATGACCCCCGGTACCAGATAAAGCCTCTGGTCAAACTTCGCAGATAATGTAACTCTGTAGAAAATCTACTTCCAGTTTCAACCCCTTGCGGCCCAGCGACTGGTGCCCCAGCAAACGAGCACACAGCTGCCAACAATCAAGCTGAACGGGATTGTGGGATGGGCATGATCCGAACAGTCCCGAAGCCTCTCAACCCCCAGGTCAGACTGTCTTGAAAAGGTCAGCAGACGCACTTGCCACAATTACGTCGCAGTATCCCTACGCTTAGCAAACGCTCTGGAAGCAAACACCGTTGCTCTAGCCAAACCACCCTGTGTAGGGAGCATATTGCTAACTACCCAGTCATCCCCAGACCTTGTTATCGCTAATCCCTGGAGGTCCCTTATGTCTGCATATGTGGAAATGGACACTTCGAACCAGATTGTTTCTTAAAATTTAGGTATATTTAAAACATGTTGGTTTACTTGGATTTGTAGGAACTTTAATGAGAGCTGTCCATATCGGTCGATATCGATCTATGTTTTGATATAGCGCTCTTCCCAATGCACGACCCGATATTATATCTTATATGTAGGTATAATGTACGACTGCTATTTATCATCCAATTCTAGTGAAATTCTTTAGTATACTTGTATGATCAACTATACTTTTAATCCTTCCACCTTAAAATATGTACAATAGCATTCGATTTTTCATTAAATTTGTCAGCTACGAATGACAGCTCATCTATGAAATGTAGGTGAATCATACAGCTTAAGTAGTGTTCAAGTATTCAAGCTCATAAATATTTGAATCTTTAACTTTACATCAATTTGCAATCAGTTTCCCCCAATTTATTAGCATATCCTCGTTTGAAACTGCATTTGCCTTGAAACACTACTACCTCCACTCCTTACGCTTCTGTTGGAGCATTTTACAATTTAGCTTAATATATCGAATATTTAGTAAGAAAGGAAGATTGTAAGCGTTTTTGTCGAGGGTTGCATTATGTGCAAGTTATCCATAACAACAACTGTCATTTTGCTAAGGTCAGCACAATGGCTTTTAATTAGTTTTGGTTCCGAGTCAGACCACGGCCACCCCATCGACCCATTCCTAGACGGACGGCGTGGGTCTTAGTCATCAATCACATGCAATTGTGGATATCTGAGTAATACTTCTTGGCATTTATCTGTTCGTGCACCAGTCCTTCCGTTCTGTTTATCCGTTTCCATGGTGTGAGTGGAAGTGTCTTATTCTTTTGCGTGTATAATTAGGCATTGTTTAGACAGCTCTTGTTTTCGCTTACAAATTCGGATACGAAATACGGCTGCCTATCGTTGTTGAAAGGGGACCTTTTCCTAATCACATTATTACCGTTCGGAAACCTGGCCAAGACATCAAGGGTGGTTGGCCTGTTTCACCGAATCATCAGTTCTCCCGCCATTCGCCCATACATGGGCTTTTAATGTTAATGAGTTGACATGGACCGGTGTATGGGGTGTTTTGGTGATATTTGCTTTAATTTCCTTCATTTTTGTTTTTTCTTTCCAAGAATAAATGAATGAATCAGCCGGCAGATTCGGATTTACAGTAGAATAGAAATGACGTAAATATTGCAACGTGTGGGTGGTTTGTGTATATCTGCGTATCCCTTTGCCATGCAATTGGGTGGTGAGTAGTGTTGCATGTGTCGTATTTATATCCTGCCAGTTCCCCTTCTGTACAATTTTTGTATTCTTCTAATGCATAAAATGCACACATAATACGTACAATATTACTGTACTGGAATAACAAAGCCAAGAAAATGTGACCTAATCAGCTGCCACGAATTAAATGCACACTTTGCTCATTCACTGTGAACGATTAAATTTATTGATAGAGCATATTTCCAAAAAAAATGCAGGAGGGTTTGAATGACAGCTGTAAAATGTAATGAACGCTATGGAATAGTAGTGAAAGTTAGAAATCACATTTACGCAGGCAACGCGAAGAGAAGTAGAGCTCAAAATGTGTGCACAGGATTTAGAAAATAAAAATTACAAAGAAATGAATGATTCCAACAAGAAAACAAAATATGGGATTTTAACAGTGAACTAGTTAGTACATCTTCCACACACATAACATAATTTTCTAACTTGATGTGGAGATGTTACTGGATTGGGGAAAATTGGGTCCCATCACAGGACTAGAACCAGTTCAAAGGTATTAGTTCAGCGGTAGGTTATCATCTCTTCTGATTTAGCTTCGAAACAATAGCGCGAAATTTAATGGGAGTTAACACAAAATTGTCGTCTTCCAAACCGTTTTGTTGTAATAATTTTGAATAGTGGGATTCCAGTGGTATTCGCACTGGAAATTCTTAATTTTAACCTCGAAAGTCCATAAATCCCCAGCGAATTCTCCGAATTCCCGGCGTATAATCATTTGTTACTTCCCAACATGTATTTCATAAAATCAACTACTTTCAAATTCTGAATTTGAATCCAATTTCTAAATCATTTCGACATATCAGATACCTAGCCGGTCTTACAAAGAAGACACAACAAAGTTGGAAAAGATTTTCTTTATTTTTCAATATGATCTCCTTTAGCTCGATACACTTTTTCCAGCGATATTCACCAGCTTCTATACCCTGTTTATAGTAAGAACTATCAAGCTCCTTAAAATAACCATCAACCGCAGACTCCATCTCTTCATTGTTGGCAAATTTTTTACCACCGAGCCATTTTTTTAAGTTTGGAAATAAAAAAGACTCAGAGAAAGCTAAATCTGGAGAATAAGATGCGTGATAAAGCAATTCAAACTTTAATTCATTAATTTTGGCCATCGCAATGGTGGATATGTGAACTGGAGTGAACTGTCTTGATGAAACAACACATTATTTTTCGTCAAATATGTCATTCTTCCATAATTTCATCACCTAAATGCTGCTGCCGTTGATAGTGTTTTCTTTCTGAAGATAATTAATAAAAATACTCCCATGCGTATCCGAAAAAAACAGACGCCACGACCTTGCTAGCAGATGGAACCGATTCTCCCATTCCAGTCCACTGCTGTGGCAGTTCCTTTGTCTCAGTTGTGTTATAAATCAAAACAAAAATTCGGCTTTATTGCGGTGAAGCATCGCTAATCACCCTAAGGAAACATTTTCACGACGCTATTTCTCGTCTTCAAGTGATAGGTCAATATGCGATGTATAGCACTTTTTGAAATGCCTAAATTTTCGGTCAATATACGATATAAAACGCTTTTTGGAATCCATATCATTACAGTTAGCTCACGCTCCTTCACACAACGATCATTCAATTCCATTTTGTGGATTTTCTTAACAGTGTCTTGCGTGGGCACCTCAAACCCGTTTAAACTCTGCATATCCAGTATTTTACAGGCGTAAACAAGGAAGCAGACTTCTTCAGAGTATAATCTAGCTTGGCTTTAATATTTGTTGGACTGAAACTTTTCAAATGGAAATATAAAAATAATATAATAACATGACCAATTTTTTTCCATGTCTACAAATTCACTGCTATCGTTTACCGTTGATAGCTCAAATAAAAATACTAAATAAGGTGGCGCCTTTAAACTTGCAATACATGTTCTATAAATCTGCCACTTTTCACCAAAATGTTTTTTTTCAAACTATTGGCATCCTTTATACGTCAGATCGGCTCATATTAAGGAAATGTTCATTGGCAAAAAAAATGTTTAATTTTTTAAGTTGGTGTTAAAAGTGGTTTTAGATTTTCGGTTGCTCTCTTTGTTTACAAAAAGTTATATAAAGGCAAGGTTTAAAATTTGAGGGCCCCCATAAGTTCAACTAGCCGCGGCCTGGACGATGCAACGATTCATAATTAAATAATTGGCTTGAAACAAGCGGCTTCTCCCGTTCATAAAATCTTGACTAATCTTAATTTTCCGGTTGAAAAACTTAATTTTTTGATATTATTTAAAGCTTTCAATGTGGGCCATCGCTTACTAATTTACTTAAATTGGATTATACAGGGTGTCCGTCAAGAAGGAATACTGCCTTGTTTTGCGACATTTTGGTAAACGTTAGTCTTGACAGTTCATATTTGGCAGTCGTGAAGTAGAGACGTAGCAAATTTATTATGGAAAAATACCGATAAACCAACGTGTTTTAATCGTTAAAACATTTTATCAAAATCAATCATCGATTACTGTGACGATGAGAAAGTTACGTGAAATTTTTGGGAAAAACAACGTGCCAACAAGACGCACTATTTATCCTATAGTGAATGATTGCGAAGAAAGAGGGTCTGTATCTGTTAGGGCCAAGCATGGACCACAACGTACCGCAAGATCGGCTGAAAACATTACTGCTGTTCAAGAAAGTGTTCAAAACAATCCATCAGCCTCAATTGGACGCCGTGCTCATAGGTTTGTTCTTCAAAGAACAACTTTGGTCACAATTTTGAACATGGATTTGCATTTGTTTCCATTTAAGATTCAGTTCAATTCAGTTTAGTTCGCCCATGACAATCCCGATTTTCATGAAAAAATCATAATGAGTGACGAGGCACATTTTTATTTGAATTAATATGTGAATAAACAGAATAGTCGGTTGTGGGCAATGGAAAACCCTCAAATTTTTCATCAGTCACCTTTGCATCCATTAAAAGTGACAGTCTGGTATGCAATTTGGTCAGAAGGAATCATTGGACCTTACTTCTTTCAAACTGGAAACAGCGTAACGGTAACTGTCAATGGGGAGCGATATCGTGATATGATTGAAACGCCACAACTGCATGCGTTGGGTTTGATTAAGATGTGGTATCAACAAGACGGTGCCACATCGCATATAGCCAGGATTACAATGGAATTACTGCGAGACCTCTTTCCACAACAAGTTATTTCAAGAAATTGTGGTGTTGATTGACCTCCACGGTCGCCTGATTTGACTGCTCTAAAAAACAAGATTTATGCAAACAAACCAGAAATGCTTGAGAAACCTAAACAAAATATTCGTGACGAAAGTAATGAAAAATGTGCTTAAAAGAGCTCGCATTTGTGATACCATATTGTATTCCATACATAATTGCCGACATTAAATAAAACATTTATCAATATAAAATCCATTCTCTTTCATTTAATCAAAAATTATAAACAAACATCGTATACCTTGCCGACGGACACCCTGTATTAGATCACGAATTCTACGAAATATCAGCCCATATTGCTTCCTAATAATGAATAAATTTTTGAAATGTTAGGAAAATTCCAAAAAAAAATTATAATCTCCAAAAGCTGCATTGAGCTCTTTTACCAGAGTGAACAAGAACATTTTGTCTTAATTGCGAAACTTACGAGCCAAAATATTAAAGACGATTCATCGCCACCTTGCAAACAAAGTGTCAAAGTCATTCCACAAAAATATTATTTTTATAGCTTTCACAAATGCTTTACTGTCATATTTTCCTCTTCTTGAGATGTTATTTTGAATTTCACTAGAGGGACGGGTGAAATTAAGGTGTTATAACAGAAATTCGTTATAAGAATATTAAAATTTTTTAGCATTTTTTTTTTTTTGATGCGGAAACTTAAAATGTATTTGAGATTGTTCATTCCTAGTTTAAATTAATTAGCTTTATAAATTCTGATTAAAAAAAGACATTTATCTTGAAAAATCATCTAAAAATATTTCATTGTTTTAAAGGTTCTTGTGAAAAGACAGTTGAAAGATTTTAAAAGCAACAGCAGCCCTCCTATGACAAGCTCATGTTAAATTCATCGATGATTATCCAATTTTTCACCACTTCTAGATCACAATCAGCGGATCTGTTTACCTTCCCTATATGATATTTGTTTATTGGGCTGATAAGTGGGCCTGTCTAAAGCGACCACTTCTCATACCTATTGTAATGTCTTTACCCACACTCCAAGGCTGAGTTCCGTTCTTGTATGGGTAAGTTTTTCCCCAATGAATCCATTTCAGCCTCCTGCGATCTCTATTGTGGAGATAATTATCATAAATTATTCTTTGATTTAAGTCATTTTTCCGCCGATAAACAATTTTTTTTTGTAGTTTTAAAGCTATTCTCACATTTTAGACTGTTCTTCAGAAAGCTGTATTTCTGAATTGGCACAAATCTTTCCAGTATTTACATAATACCATTGTCATTGAATGAAAACCGTGATACGTTTCTACAAACTTTTGAAATGTCAAGAAGAAATCAGCAAAAGTCCAAGCCATTGTTTCAATGCACAACCAGCATACTTATTTGGGAAAGATCCTGCGTGAGGAAGATGCTTAAAAATATTGGACTTAAAATAATTTGACTCATTAGAGCAAAATAAGAGCATCCACGTCATAGGAAATATGAGATGTGACAAGAATGCAAGATTGAATTGTTTCTCTGGCTGTATGACATGTGGCGCCGTCTTGTTGAAAAGAATTGAGTTGTTACGATTATAATTTCGTTTAATTGTTCAGTTTTTTTACACATTTTTTAACACATTTTGTACGTAAAAGATTTCGCCTCGGTAAGGCACATTTGAGGTTTGATACAAATCCTACTGAAAAAGGCTGTATTTAAACAAGAGAGAATGGTATGAAGGTTATGACCCAGTTGTTCTTTTGGGGGGATGCTTTTTATTTTATTCCAAAAAAAAATAAATAAATAAATAAATAAATATATAAACAGTTTTAATAATTATAATTTTATTTTAATATTAATTTAAATGTTAAACTTTAATAGAAATGTATATATTGTATTTTATTTTCCAATCGAAAAGTAAAACTTATATTTAATATTTATTTTTCTCTCGAAAGAAACGATTCGCTTTATCGGTTTCAAAAAACAATAAAATTGATAATTTTCTTTTAAATGACAATAAACTTTGCTTATATTAGACATTTATATGTTCAAATTTGAAATGTTGACCACAAGTTTTCTCAATTTATGTTAACTCTAATCTGTAGAATTTTACGTTACACGTCCAGACATCTGTGACAAATTTATAGAACAATTCGCAATGCCATCTATTTTTCCACATGTGCTATTTCATCTCCCACGCTTTTATGTTGTGCTAAGTCAAAACATGTGTATGTGTTTGTTGATATAAATACATACAAACTCACACTCATCTAAATACTTATAAATTCACTCACAAAGAAACAAGGGGATCTCTTGGCTTAAGCCAAAACCGGAAGGAAAAAGTCTGCCACTTAACGTTAAAGTGTACTCACTTCTCCACACCACTGTACAGATGCAACAACAGAAATGTGACCATATTTATGTAGGTGGAGTGATGGAGCAAAGGACTTGGACGCTTTCTTCATTCTGGAGAACAAAAAGAAATGCAAAATATTGTGTTTCGTTGAAGTTCTCTGAACTCTGTTTGCAGTATCCTCGATATATTCACATGTCCATGTTCGCCCTCGCTTTCTATGCGCTCACTGCAAAGATATGAGTTCTGGCTGCCGGTACTGTTGATAACGCCGCTGCAGTTGCTGTTGTTAGTCATGAATTTCCACTTATTCGAGGTGCTTCCTCTTCGTTTTTTTCATGTTTTCAGGCATGTTTCGTTGATTTGTTCTCGTTTCCTAGTGTTCTCCAGCACTTGTGGCTCATAATAATCGCTGCTTTTATTGAAAAAAAAAAGAAAAAAAACGAATCCGAGGACTATGCCAGTGGAGTGGAATGAAGTGAAGCGTTCTGTTGAGTTGTGCAGGATATGAATGAATGAATGCGTGAATTATGGTTTTATGAATGAATCACTCGCTCGTCTCTTACAAATTTCTTTCATGAATGAAGAAATGTGTTCATAGTAACGAAGAAGTCTGAGTACGAAGATGAGATCCTGGGGATGTTTTTCAGGACTATATTGGTTTATCGTTGGGCGCTAACGAAGTCGTTGTTAGCAAAGGAAAAAAAGCTGCAAAGATGGGGAAAGAGGTAGTCATATGGAGGTAGTAATATTGAAATAAATAATTTGTGCTTATACTCGAAGCTCTTGTTCCAAATTTCGAAAGATATACATACGAGTATGTATTTGTGTACTACAATTAAGCTCCATTTGTGTGTAAGAAAAACCGATGTGGAAGATTCCACTTAAAAAATTTGGTTTCTTTTATGAGTGTTCCCCTACGCCAAAAAAAAATATAAGATCTTTCTTAATTTTTTGTTTGTTTTTGACATAATAGAAAATTTTGGAAACCGTATTCGAAAATCCTATGCATTCCATGTGTTGCAAATGTGGCTGCGGCATTGACCAATTCAAGTATGTATATCTTTACGCGATTAAATTTTTAAAGAAAATTCAGGACTTTAGCAGTTCGTCGAGCGACAACGTGTTTCGTTTCCATGAAAAGCAATTGCCAGTTTAGCGTCTATTTGTCTCAAACTTAAATGACGATTTTCAGCTAACATTTTCATAACCTTTTCGATGTTAATTAGTAGCAAATCTTTCATCATATCCCGACCTACAATGTTTATGAATAGGGTGTAGTTTTCCCGGATCGTAAGTTGCCTCTGTAGCAGAAATGCTTCTTATTAAAGTAGCAACTTCGTCAACATGCGAGACTTTTACGTAATAGAATACTTGAATTCTTGTGAGTGAATCATCATCATCATCAAGGTAGCAATATATATTACGGAATGGAAACTATTTCATACAATCTCTAGAAAACTTTGGCAGTAAAATCTTCGGAAACTTTGTCTCTCAATCAATCTAAGTGATCGTTTAGAAAAGTGAAAGTGCTTGCAACGAGGGAATGGAGATGGAATGTTGTCTAAAAGTGTACATAATCTTGCGTTTAAATGTAAAATTTCAGAAAATTGTTACTTATGTAAAGAACATCTTGGGCATTTATGGATTCACCATTGATCTTTTGAACAATTTCCTCATGTTGAGTTTCAGATTTATAATACACATTCAGAAATCATTCATATATTTTTTCCGCACCAATTTTAATTTCGAAACGAGTTCCATATTTAAACATCATTTTATTTAAATCTCACTTTCATTTAAATTGTAACTTATCATTGTCTAACCGTAATTTTATTATAATATTCACAGCAGACATTTCTCCTTCATAAATTGCATGTGAACAAATTATTTTAATCAGTAATTAATGGGTTGAATGCACTGTACAACGTATATGAACGTGTTTTTGATAAACTCGATTCGATAAACTGACAAAATCGGGATTGTAAACAATCTAAAATGCGTTTTAATGTTTGCTTATGTATGCAATGTTAGCTCATTTTAGAATAAGCCGACGACGACTCAAGTCTTAAAAAAGGAAATTGGACGCTGTATTAATGAAATACCGCAGCATTTATGCAAAACGATCATTGAGAATTTCATTAAAAGATCGCGTGTGTGCCAGCAAAGCCGCGGCTGCCATCTGCCCGATGTGTTGTTCCATATATAACCTTATTCTGTCTACCTTAGGATATTATAAAGTTTCAGTATTTTTTTCTTTTTTAAATATCTGTGTTTTATTTAAAATTTAAATATTGCGTTCTTGTTGGGACACCCTTTAGTATGATCGGTGTGATAAACACACCGTGAGTAAGGCCTTCACGGCAAGACTCACGTTAAACCCCCGTGGACTCCTCGTTAGTATACAGAACAGTTGTATAGAGGACAATGTTGCAACGAAAAGGATTTTGACAATTTCTTTGAGCGGTCGTTTTGAATGATCAATTGCCAGTACTTCTTTGATAGAATGTATATCAGCCATATATGTATGATGTTTTAGCAACCCCGTCCCCCATGCTACGCCTATGCTTGTCAATTCCTCGACTACTTGAAGTACTTGTCAGACACATCGAGGTGACCGGCTGTATACTGGATTGAACTCAGGGGTATGCAAACGGCAGCCGCATGTACCAACTATTGCGTCACGGTTGACTGCATAGCTGTTATATAGTTGAGTAAAACCGAACAATATGAAAATGTATATATGAGTGTGAAACTGTTGTCCAACCACCGACAAATCATGGACATAATCAAATTAGTGACAGATGCTATCAGAAAAATATGATCTGAGATCACAAAACTTTTAAATAGTCGATGTTAGGGTCAGTTTCTAACTATATGCATGATCTGTTAATATTAGTTTAATGTCCTTTAACGTTTTCTGACGTTTCTAACCAAAAGCAAGAAACCCTATTTAAGCCAGTTATGCATAAATAAAAGTTTTATCCATTTAAAATTTCGCCTTCAGATGTTACCCTTTCCGCTGTATGTAATCGATTTCTGCTACATTTGCACATTTTAACTTGAACAGTGAAATATGTAGTTAAGTGTGTCATTATTCTTGCATTCGATTTTATCTATGTAAAATTTATATTTTAATTAAACATCCAATACTCTAAACAATACAACTAATACATAATTTTTTAGATTATATTGTCGTGGTTTGTATGATATTTTAACTAACAAATTGCAACATAAGCTGATTTGTAGGGCATTGTTTGTTAGTAACTATATATATGTCAGTGTGTGTATGTGTGTATACGTGTGTATGCCCATTGACAGCAAATATTAAGTTCTCTAGCATATTTTTCTATTTTGACAATAAACAATAAATTATTATCGCATTTTACAAATAATTTATTTTCAACGCAACAATTGCCCGCCCACTATCCTTCCTTTGCCATAGAATGTACAATATTTTAATTTGAATTTGTTTTGAAATAATCATGTGTGCGTACATAAATAGTAACGAACTTGTACCAACACAAACATTTGTACAACATAACATATGTTTGTGTGTAAACAATTACATGTATGATATAAAAATCGACTTTACTTTTGTTCTCTCACCCAACTCTTGCGTGCAATTGAACATATCCGAACAAATATCCATGCATGAATTAATCAATTGCTAATAGAGAAAGTCTGTCCGAGTTTTTGTGACTACATACAGTCACAAGGAAAAGTGTAGTCAGTCATGCTGCGACATCTTTATGCATTTTACTTTCTATTTTTTACATCAAATATTCTATTCTGAATTTTCGAAAAAGCCACTGTATGAGCTAGGTTGGTTAAGGTCCTGAAATTTGTAAGAAAACGCCATTGTAACCAACTTCAACATCATCAACTAACTCTCTCTCTCTCTACTAAGTTGCATCACAACAACACCGCCTGAGCTTAAACCTAAATTAATCTCTTATTAAAATCATTACATGGTCCTTCGAGCCGGGCAGCAACTTTTGTGGTAAATAACTGGTCAATTTAAAACAATTGCATATTTTCTCAGAGTTAAGAAATTATACAATTAAATTTAAGATTTAATGTACGACATATAAAAAGAGGGAGAGAGGGAGAAAAAATTCTAGTGTATTAATTATTATTATTTTTTTCTAGAGATTGAGATGATCACCATGCTAGTTGTGCTGCATAAGTACCTGATTTTGAATCGGCAACTTTGCTGGTAGTATTGTATTTTTTACATATTAAGTCTTAAATATAATTGTATAATTTATCAACTCTGAGAAATTATGCAATTATTTTAACACCGCCAATTCTTTAGCCCAGAACTTACTGCCGGCTCGAAGGACCATGTAATGATTTTAATAAGATATTAATTCATGTTTACTCTCTGGCGATGTTGTTGTGATGCAACTTAGTAGGGAGATAGTGGACTGTATATAGGATTGGTTTGAAGTTAGCTATTTAAGGGTCAATTCTTAAGTAGCAGTAAGGGTAAAGAGTTGAGAAATTATAAAAAAACGATCCATATTCATAAACGGCAAATATATGTAGGTGGCACCCGGTTCAAAAAACACCCAATTTAACTTATTCGGCATTTAGCGGACTTTGAACATATTTAAATTAAGCATTTTTTTACAACAAATCGCTGTTTTTCTAAGCTTTACTCGTAATGAGTAATGGGTTACTATTATCAGGTTGAGCTAAAACGTTGCTAATCACATTTTCCATGATATCACCATACGGTATTGCAAATTGAAGTGCCAACTCCATAAATAGCGATTATTGTTATAGCGTAATTTGAAATATAAGAAATTATAAATTTGATTTGGTGTTGATTGTTGATACCTTTGTTGATAACTTGAGGTATAATTTTAGTTTCAGATCCCACATTAATAGATAATTATTTCCTTTTAATTTTTAATTTTATTTTCAGTATTTCGACTTTATAATAAGATTTATTGAACAATTATTAAGAGATAACATATGTTATCTGAAGTATTAGCTGACTTAAATTTGATTCAGACGGTAACTTCTACATCTGATTTATTTTTCAATAAATCACTGAAGATTTCTAAAGATTTTCGTCAAAGTATTGGAAATAAAAGTTATTCCGAGACGTAATAGATAAACCAGATACGAAATTATAAATTTTGCGAAATATACGTCTATGTGTGTGTGTTTTTTTAAGGGGTTTAATTTTTCCGCGCCCTGAGTTTTACTTGTGAAAATTCAAGTTTCTGCCAATTCTTGTCAAATTTTATTATAGGTTAGTGAGTCATATTAAGCGTTTAAAACCATATTTATTTTTACATCAAGTTGTCATGTTACTAATATTTGGCGATCACTGTACTTGCTGTTCTCTATGTGTATCCTGATGTATGTATACATTCGAGTACAGGTGTGCGTGTGCGTGTGTGTGTGCAGAGTTACATTTAGCAATATTTGTGTTGAAAAGGATTAAAATGGATAGAAACCAACGGAAATAATTTCAATTGGCAATTGTTTCATAATAATGCAAACCTATGCAATTTCATAAAATACAACAAAATGACAACTACAACAATAAAAACAACGATATCTGCAGCAGAAGTAAATGCAACGACTACAATATTAGCGTTGTAGCTGAAAGTTTCACTTTAGAAAATTAACATTTTGCTTGTTCTAACAGTCGTTCGTTGTTTGACTGCATGTAGGAGAGTGCCTATTCATATATTATGCATGTGTGTGTGTGTGTGTGTGTGTGCATTTGTGTTGCAAAGGATGCTATATATGTGACCGCGCATTGATGCAAATGCAAGGATGTGTATGTGTGTGTGTGTGTGTGTGTGTGTGTGGTGAGTGTGTGTGCAACCACCATATTTTAAAAATTATTGCTATACTGAAAGCACAAACTTACAACGTTCAATGAATGAAACAGCAGGTGAACCAACTAAAGATGCTCAGACGAAATTTATTTGCACCATAAAACAGGGAGAAACTTTAAAACAACAGAAGAATAACTATTTACAATAATAATAGTATGAAGGAAGAAGACACATATTTAACATATGTATAACGATTGCTTAACAATAATGTAGCAAATAACAATAACATAAATAGAACAATATTTCTTATGATTTAGAATGAAAGAAGAGTCGATATGCAGAGGATGGAGGAAAACACAAATCCTCCATCCTCTGCATATCATAAGTAAACATGCATAGTTCAGTATGAGCTGACCGTTTTTTTGGTTAAGAAATATCGTAAAGTTGTTGGACTGTCTTCAACCTGAAAAAAATGTCAGTATGGAGGAATATTCCTGATATATAAGTATGGGCGCCTGATTTCTATACTTTATAAATTAAATTCAATAACTAAATTGAACATTATCAAAATAAAATAAATGGATAAGCGCACAGTCGTGGACATTCCTAGCTGGAGAGGCATTTTATTATAGAAAATACCCATTAGCGGCTCAATAAATCCTCTCTCTCTCTCTGTAAGCGTATTAACTTCATTCAATGCACTTAATTTGTATACCTACCGCAACACTTACGACGTTATCATAGTTTCACAAACAAATCTATTTGAAATATTAGTGAAGGATAAATAAATCAAATTTATATATTTTTTATTGCAAATAGAAAAAAAAACAATATAAGATATTAATACGATGTTCTTTCTAATCTAAATATCGGTCAAGTACATTTTTAGTTGATAATGACTTTATGTAAATGGTTTATGAAAATGTGGTTGTCTTTTTTTTTAAAAGACTGGCTTCTGGAACATGATTACTTGGTTGAGTTTTCTCCAATTTTACATATAACTATAAATTATATAAATATAAAGACTGCTGAGGAAAGATGTAGTTTCGGAAAATCAGCAATCCTCAATGTTCCTTGTTTTCATTCTGAAAAATTGACTCGGCAAATGCTCAATGTATGACAAATTTAACCAAATTTAGTCCATTTATAATATGCAAAAAATATGTAACTTACCGTCACATAATATTGGGTGGTTTTTTAAGATTTATGTTGTTCAGGTTGGCAGCACTGATTAGTAATGGCGTCTAAACGTCATCTGTGTAAGTGAAAAGTGTACAGTATACTCTGCCCATTTCATCATGGAAAGACTAATAAACGAGCAACGATTGCAAATCGTTGAAATTTATTATCAAAATTCGTGCTCTGTGACAAATTTGCGCCGTTTGATACGACCATTTTATGGTCGTCACAATCGACCTGCTGAATCAATAATTCGTGCTGTTATCTCCAAATTTCGCACCAAATTTACATTGTTGGGCATAAAATGATCGACTCGCATGCGTAGAGTGCGTAATGAAGAAAATATTGCAGCCGTAGCGACCAGTGTTGATGACGATCGTGAAATGTAAATTCGTCGCCGGTCTCAGCGATTGGACATGTGTTCTCAACCACAAGGAAAATTTTACACGTCGATTTGGGTTTGAAAGCCTATAAAATTCAACTCACGCAAGAATTGAAGCCGAATGAGCTACCACAACGTCTAATTTTTTTGTAAATGGGCCTTACGAAAGTTCAATGAAAATCCGCTGTTTTATCGAAAAATTGTGTTCAGCGATGAGGCAGATTTCTTGCTGAACGGATACGTAAACAAGCAAAACTGTCGCATCTGGAGTGATGAGCAGCTTCGAAAAAACGATAGTCTGATGTGGTTTATGAGCTGGCTGAGTTGAACTTCGTTGACATGTGGTTTCATCAGGACGACGCAACATGCCACACTGCTCGTGAAACAATGGATATGTTGATTTTGACCTGTGAGTTGGCTCCCAAGATCTTGCGATTTAACGCCTCTTGATTATTTCTTGTGGAGTTATGTCAAGTCGTTAGTCTATATGGACAAGCCGAACGAACAGGCCGAAATGCTCGCAACGTTAGACGAAAAATTAGACCTTTCGAATGGACTTTTTGAGACGGAGCCGTGGACAATATTTACATGAAATTATCTTTAAAAATGAAATGTCAAAGAAAAATTTATGAATTCCAATAAAATATTTTAATATATGATGCAAATTTGAGTGTTTTATTCGATTTAAAAAAATACGATTAAAAAATCACCCTTTAGTTAGAAAACACGACTGTTGTGCACATGGTCGTGGTTTCGAGTCGCAATACAACTGCCTGCTATTATTTGTGCGGCGGCCAATTCGATTTGTCTATAGCCGAGTAATTGAGAAGACTAGTAAACGCTTCTCAAACTCAAACAGCCATAAAACTTTTATGTGTTATGTTAACTAAACGGCTCCAAAACAGATAGATTTTATGAACCAAGACAGATGCATATTTAAACAAATTTATACCTTACATTACATTGTAATACGTAGGTAAATTCATATTTTGTGATGCCGTCATTAAAGTGGGATAAAAACATCTTCTATAATTGTATAATACTCGACCCCACATCTCAAATAAGTATAAGCTGGATTTCATAACTTCTTGCTCAATCTTTTCTTAATGAAATTTTGCTCTGTCAATAATTCAGTATTTTGTAAGCCATTCCTAGGGCTTACTTCTTCTTTGCCAATAGCAAATGTGAAAAATTCTATATACAGGATATGAAACGTGCTACAAACGCAATGCCAATTTCAATGAGGATCGTTATTTAAAGTTCCTGAAGGAGTTTTTTTACCCAGAACGACGCCGAAGACGTATCAGTTTCTACAGCAGTTAGTTCCAGCAAGACGGAGCAACTGCACACATAACCAGACTGGTTATGGCGGAGCTCCGACAAAAAATTCCCAAACAAAATAATATCCAGAAACTCCACTTTACGCTGGCCCCAAAGTCGCCTGACCTGACTACAAAAACTTTTTTCTATGGGGTTATTTCAAGCAAGAGGTGTACAAATCGAAAGCAAAGAATTTGACTGAGTTGAAGCAGTGCATTAAAACAACAATTGAGGCGATCCCGCAGTGAATAATTTCCTGATCAGGTGTCGCTATGCGTGAATGGCCATGAATTTCATTTACGGCCTGTCAGCTTCAAAACCATTCAGTTATATAAAATAAAATTGAATTTTGTACAAAAAAAAAAAAAAACAAAAAAAAAACAAATAAAATTATTAATTTAAAAAAAAAAAAGTTATTTTATTTAAGTTATTTTCTTTTTGAGACACAATTGGTGCGCCTCTCCGTACTTATCCCTAATTTTTGATCACTTTTCCATATACCTACGTTTATTTCACGAATAGCACAATAATAATAATGGTCTTAATGCCAGAGGAAATAGTGTGATGAATCTTAATAACCACTTTACATCATCCTTTCCAGGGATTACGTGATCATTGAACTTTTCTTTCAATAAATTAATTGCGTCCCTATATGTGCGGCATGTCCAAAAAACACATCGTACAAGTCGAAATTTTCTCATTCATGCCACAAAAAAACCATGTTCCTGTAGCTTTCTCCATTGACAGCAACAGGAATATCATTTTACGGGGGACATCCCCAAACTAGCCGATCTAATAAAGAAGATACAAAAAAGGCGGAAAAAATATTCTTTACTATTCAACACAACCTCCTTTTAGTTCGATACACTTTTTCCAGCGATATTCTGATAAATTCCTAGAATATCCAGCAACAACAGACCCCACACCTTCATTGTTGGCAAATCTTTTACCACCGAGCCATTTTTTCATGTTTGGAAGTAGAAAATAGTCCGAGGGAGCTAAATTTCCAAAAAAAAATGATCCAATTATATCTGCAGACTGAATGGCACAGAATTGCTAATTTTTGCAATAAAAATATGTTTCATAATCAATCTAAACAATGTAAATCTGGCAAATAAAGTGCATGATGAAGCAATTCGAACTTTAATTCATTAATTTTTGGCCATCGCAATAGTGAATGTGGATTGGATCATTATTTGCTGAAATAACACTTTCTGCTACAATAAATAAGCATAATATTCGCCGTTGATGGAGGTTCCTTTCTGAAGGTGGTCAATACAAATAATCCCTTGCACTGCAAAAAAAAAAAAAAAAACAGACGCCAAGACCTTGCCCGCAGATGGAACCGTTTTCGCTTTCTTCACATTCCAGTCCACTGATTTCACTGTTCCTTTGTCCCGGGTGTGAAGATGTGGATCCATATCTCATCCATGGTTATAAATCGACGCAAAATTTCACCTTTATTACGCTAAAACACCGCCAACCACTCTACTAAAACATCTTCATGACGCTGTTTTTGCGCAGAACCCATCTTGCGCCTTCGGTCAATGCACGATTTGTAGCACTTTTTGAAATGCTTATCATTTCAGTTAGCTCACGCACATTTAGCCGACGATCATCCAACACGATTTTGCGAATTTTCTTAACCGTGTTTGCTGTGGACACCTCAATTAGCTGACCACTATGGCGTTCGTCTTGGCAGCTCGTACGGCCTCGTTTAAACTCTGCTATTGAATATTTTACAATCGCAAACGAAATAGTAGATTTCCTCAGAGTAGAATCTAGCTCGGCTTTGATATTGGTTGGACTGAGACGTTTTTAAATGGAAATATTGAATGACATAACGGTGACCAATTTTTTTCTATGTTTCCATTCATTGAGATCGTTTACTTTTGATGGCTCAAATAAAAATACTAAACAACGTGGCACCTTCAAACTTAAAACGTATGTCTTCTCACCAAAATAATTCTTTTCAAACTACTGGCACCATCTATACGTCAGGTCAACTAGTTCCAAAAAATTAGCCAATTATACTTGCAGACCGAATGGTACAGATTTGTTAATTTTTGCAATAAAAATTTTTTTCATAAACAGCACATAAAGTTTTCATACTGCTAAAGGGAAAATTTTGCATATTTGCGAAAGATTTAACCAGAATAAACTTTATCGTCAAAATTGATTTTTTTAAGAAGTAATCAGTTTGGCGCATTCGATCAACGCAAAAAATTGTCATTTGAATTGGGTTTTTAAGAAAACTGAAATTTGCCTTTAAATGCATATCTTTATGAAGAATATTCCATGTCTAAATTCTGGAGAACAGCTCTAAGTTCTTGAGGACGCCAATTAGTTGGTATTTCTACATTGATGGATTCTTAGCAAACATTACTATTTGTCTAAACTTCAACATTTTAGCCATAATTGTAAGATTATATACATATTTGAATTTTCCAATGAATTTATATTAAAATTAACTTTTTTTTTGTACAATGTACTTTTTGTAAAATGTAGTTGTGTAAGAATATTATTGTGAATTAACTCAAATTTTTGCCCCTGAAGTGTTACATAACTCCATTGAGTGAAAATATGTGTACTAAATGTAACCGAATTCTGAATTGTAACATATGAAATTAACTGTTGTCGAAAGTTTTGTAATAAGAAAAAATCACTTACAAATCAGATCTCAACTGGTAAGCACAACTCGTTGCCTCAATAAATCTCCTTTGAATTTGCACTAATTCTAATTCTCATCCTTTACTTATCGCCACTTGCAATTTGTGCAATATCAATTTGATTACATATAATTTCACATGACTGTGGAATTATATGACCCAAATTACAAGTTCCGATTTTCAGTTCTCTGGTAGAAACCAACTGTGAAATTGGTCCTCCTAAAGATCCTCACAATTGGATAATTCGCAATACAGTCCAACATCTACATTCCACAACTACAACGAGAGAGGTATCAAATTGATTAGAGGATTCCCCGCTACTCCCCCTGCTATCATATCAGTCATCTCTATCAATCCATCACCACCTCTGTACATTATTTGATCTGAATTTTTCAATTGCATTGTAAATAAAAAAGATCGTCAGTTCGAATTATGTTGAAAACAAATTTTACGTAAACCGTGGTGTTTCAGTATTTGCGCAATATATTCCACCACTTTATATAAACTGTGTAAGTTTTTGTTTTTCTACGGTGATTTGACAAATAGTACTAAATTAAGTATTAAATTGCATAAAAAACCCTCATGAACCGAAATTCCGTCTGAGAATCGCAGTTAAATTATCGACTCATTTTTGAAGCGGACGGTAACTGGTGATAGAAAGTGGGTTATTCACGAAAACGACAACAGAAAACCGCCGCACAGTGCTTTGTAATAAAATCTGGCACGAGTCCCTAATATAACTGAATTAAGAAAATTTCAAAGTATGGACAAAATTGACCGCGCCCATCGCCTACCGCCCGCCAAACCGAAAATATTTTTGGCTATAAAAATTTAACTATTGCGTAAAATTTCATGAAAATTGCGTGAAGAACATATCAATATGCCCTCTTATTAAAAAAATAGCATTTCATCAATATTGACCCATCGCCCACCGCCCATACAAACCAAAACTATTTTTGGCTATAAAAATGGAACTATTGCGTAAAATTTCATGGAAATTGTGTGAAGAACATATCTGTATGCTCTCTTATTAAAAACTAGCATTTCATCAATATTGACCGCGCCCATCGCCTACCGCCCATACAAACCAAAACTATTTCTGGCTATAAAAATTGAACTATTGCGTAAAATTTCATGAAAATTGCGTGAAGAACATATCCAAATGCCCTCTTATTAAAAATAGCATTTCATCAATATTGACCACGCCCATCGCCCACCGCCCATACAAACCGAAACTATTTTTTACTATAAAAATTAAACTATTGCGTAAAATTTCATGAAAATTGCGTGAAGAACATATCTAAATGCCCTATTATTAAAAAATAGCATTTCATCAACATTGACCACGCCCATCGCCTACCGCCCATACAAACCGAAACTATTTTTGGCTGCAAAAATTGAACTATTGCGGCACCCTATGCGATTAACCGATTATAACTAAAATTCAGAAAGCTTTCCAGCCTACAACATTTTACGCCTAATTTAAAAGAAATAGGATAACGAATTCTAGTACCTCCCATACAAAAGGTGCAATATTTCTCTTACATTAATACTTTATTGTTAATAATACTATAGAACGTAACACAGGAAATTTGTTTTATTTCATGTACACTTGGTCATTATCAATCAAGTAGAGTATGAACAAAAACTTATTTAGTTTATTAATATAGCTATTTCTTTGGTTAAAACTAAGCGTCATCACTACAGGAGCCATCCTAATTTTCGCTCAACGAAGAACCTAACTCATCCTGTTCAAATATGTCATCTTCAAAAACAATATTTTCCCTGTGAATATATTTTTGAATACCGGCCAAATCAAATGTTTTTTTTATGTTCCTCTTTGATGATAACACGGGATCTGGTTGCAATCGCATATAGGTCATCAAATCCCTGTTTGTATCTTCTCGTGAAGTTTATCTTGTATGAGATAAGCGCACTCTTCTTACGTTTTTATGGTTCGCTTCTATTGCTTCTTCCGACATACATCCTGGGTAAAAAGATGAAGAAATATAAATTTATAATTCAGAAGTTTTTGATTCACATGCATACCTATTGGTAAATTGAAGAACTCAGTAACATCAGATCCATGAATGCTTGGCATATAATACCATCCATAATGTATTAAATATGTATTACGAGTGACTCTTAACAGCTCCTTAAAGCTGTTTACATTCACGGTCGATCCACAAGATAAACCTCTTACTATTAAAAATGTGAATTTGCACCCTTTTTAAAACTTTTTTTTAAGTTGCGCTCAAAAGCGGGCATAAATTATTTCTTATACCTTTAAAAAACACTATTAACTAAATAAAAACACAATAAAAAAAATTATGTTTTTTTTTTAAATTCCATCAATTTTTTGTAATTTTTAAAAATTTTTAGAAAAATACATTTTTTTCCAGCGATTAAAAATAATTCCAGTTAACATATTCAACACATGATTTATTTTTTCCGAGTTCTTCTCACACTAAATAATATAAAAATCCAAATTTTAATCTCCTTCTTAAAAAAATAAATTTTTGGAAATTATTTTCATAAAGCAATACAATTTAGTTTTTAATTCATTGATTTTTGCTTAAATTTCACTGAATTTAGCGCCCTCTGGTGAAGTGTAGGAGAGTCAAACGAAACTATTTCCTTCAATTTTATATCTTTTGTATTGTTATCTCTCGATTATTATAACTTTCATTATATTTTGGGACAATTTTTTTCTTATTTTTGTCTATGGGACAAAGCACTGTGCGCCGTGGTCCAATCGCGGACGGCCGGCTCAAACGGTGACCATGCCAGGAGTGGTGGTCAAAAATGTTTTATTGTGTGTTTGGTGAGACTGCCAAGGAATCAACTGCTGTGAGGTTCTTCCCTACGGTCAAACTCATGATTCGTGCCTGCACTGTCTGCAATTGAACCGTCTGAAAAAATAGAAGAAGAATTATATTATATGACTCGCCAGAAGTTTCCAGATGCTTTGTTCGGAAGTTTTTATGTTTTCACTTTATAGTCCGGATTTGGCTGCAAGTTTTTGCCACCAGTTCCTGTCCATGCTGAACGATTTCGTTAGGCGAAAAATTTGCCTCAAAACAAGCTTGTGAAAATTGACTGTTCCGGTAACAGGAACGAGGGTTTTCTTGAGAGAAGCATAATGAAATTACCTTAATAATAGATTTCCTTTTACTATTTCTCTTATACGCATCTCTATACCTATACTATTCTATTTAGTCTAGTTTCTGGTGATAAATTAAAAGGGCTTTCTTAACAAATTCCCGAAAATGTAAAAAAAAAACTGTTGAAGAAATTGAGCACCTTGTTAACATTATTATTAGGTAACACGAACAAGAAGTTTCTCATGCATCAATTGCGCCTTCACTGGTCCCGGCGTTGAATCAATTTTTTCCAAAAACGCACTTTTTGAAGAAAGCAATAATGTAAACACCTCTTTTTACGCACTGCAAAGTAGACTAGAGCCAGTTGCACTACCATACTAAATCCAAACACAAACTGGACTAAAAAAGTCCTTGTGAAAGTAAATCACGACCATAAACCGTCACATCAATTTTATTCTGTGCAAATGTCTAAATGGTGCTGTAAACTATGCGGTTAGTTGGAGACCTATAAAGACCTTAAATCATTTTTTTCTTTCTTCGTACCATATACGTTATACAATTCAATACGATTTACTTTACTTTACCCTCCAAGCTCTACCCCTACGCATGATATTTGGACGAATAGTTATTATACCGAATAAAATGACAAAAACCACACAGGATATTTGGACGAACAGAATGACACCGAATAGAATGACAAAAACCGTTGACTTAAATGTAATTGATATTTAATGAGGCTGCGAGCAACGCTGGTTTGATCCTATCTGATTTGGAAATAATATTAAAGTAGTATCAACCGATGAAGTCAATTAGAGCATTTGATCAAAATTTACTATTGTTAATACTAAGTACGGTATTATAACCTCTGGCCACTTGTGTAGAATTTCATCTATATTGAAATCTTTATTCACATTTGTACTTACATATGCAAGGACAAATAGGATTACATATTACGAGGATATAAATAAATACAAAGGGATGTACGTACACAACAAAAAACAAATATTTTAGGAAGAGATTAATTTATTGGTTGTAATTTTAATGTATTACCAATAAAATATATTAAATATAAATTGTATGAATAAAAGAATATGTGAGTTAATATGCTCGACATACTGACTAACATACCATTAATATGGTTCGTACCGGGCCACACATTTGTACATACATAGGTGAGTGATTGTATGGTAGTGTGTTGTTGTGTTAGTGCATTTGCAAACCCAAATAATACAGGCTGGCGCAATAGAACGTGTATATTTAAAAAATAGATTAAATCATATATACAAAAGGTATGGTTAAAATAACTCTAAGGCATTGTAGAGTAATAAATGGAGTTTATTTTTAAAAAATAACATCATCTAAATAGTGACCCTCTCTACGATGGCACTCCTCTAACCTCAAACGAAAATTATTAAAAACTTTCTTCAGTAATACTGGTGTAATGGCTGCCATTTCACCACGGATATTCTCCTTGAGCTGACCGATGTTTCTTGGATTATTACTGTACACTTTGTGTTTGAGGTATCCCCACAAAAAAAAGTCAAGAGGCGTCAAGTCTGGACTACGTGGGGGCCATGGGATACCACCTCTTTTCGAAATCAGTCTGCCAGGGAACATCTGCTTCACCACCGCCATGGAGTCATTTGATGTGTGACAGGTAGCTCCATCTTGTTGGAACCAAGTTCTGGAATTCACTATTCTTGAACTTTCAATTTCTGGACCCAAAAATCCGTCCAACATCTCAACATAGTGATCCATATTAACTGTGACGTTTTGGCCCCGCGCATTTTCGATGAATAAAAGACCAATTATTCCTCTGCCAGAGATTGCTGCCCATACTGTCACTTTAGGACTATGCAATGGTTTCTGGTGTTTCATTTTGGGATTTTCGCTGTTGCAGTAACCACAATTTTGACGGTTTACGAACCCATTCATAAGGAAATGAGCCTCGTCAGAGAAAAGGATATTGTCAAAATTGGAAAATCGATTAAGCATTTCATTAGCAAATGCGAGCCTTGCTATGAAGTCAGACTCTTTCAATTCTTGTGTTAATTGCAGCTTATATGGATGCAGCTTAAGACCCAATGTTAAAATTCATTGCAAACTTCCTCGCGATAATTGTAAGACAGACGATCTCTTGCGAGTGGACATTTGTGGATTTCCTCGTACTGACTCCATAACTCTCTCAACATTGTCTTCGGTCCTGGATGTTCTTGGGCGACCATTTGCTTGTGGCTTAAATGTTGAACCGGTCTCTTCAAAACGCTTTACCCATATTTTAATTAAATTAGCACTCGGAGCTTCACTAATTCGCCGCAGTCCATATTCAGTAGAAATATATTAACGAGAGTTCTCGTAAAATGCGCGCACGCAAAATGCGCGACGCTTCCCGTCGAAGTGATTCATAGCGACTAAAACTCCTTGAGCCCGCCAACCCAACGATATAGGCGCCCCCCCCGCCCGCGCCTTTTCTACCCCGCAAAAAAAGATGATGCAATATGCACGTTCTATTGCGCCACCCTGTATATAATAATATATAACGAACAATATGTAAATACAAATTTGTTATTACCATATATGCGTATATATATATACATATATATATATATATATATATATATATATATATATATATTTCTTTTTTTTGTTGGCTATAGAAGTATTCTTTTTTGTCAAATCTGTATTTATAGGCAGTACGTATGCACATAAATATATTCCCAATGTACATACTCGTATGTGCCCGATATATATTATATATTCCAGTTCATATGCAATCAGTTGGAAAATTTTTAAATGAATGAGATTTTTATTGCATTACAATTACTTTGTTCAATTGCTGAATTGTTTATGTTGAAAAATATTTGCAAATGATTATTTGGAAAAAAAGAATTAATATTTCATAGGCTCAGGGTTACAGTCTCCGCTGAATGATGGGTTTTATCTTTTTTAATGGGAGAAACAATCGTTTGACATGTAAATTGCATGGTAAAAAAACATCGCACTGTTTTCATCTAAATAATTGTGAACGGAAAGTTGCCTGTTCAAAAATCGAAAAATAGAATCTATGTGGTGACAACTCCGATCTCCATGAAATGAGAAAACCAATTAATTGACGATTTCTTTACAATTACACGTAACGGAATTTTTTTTCCAATTGACATTACATAAAATAGATATAAATAAAAATGTTTGAGAAATCTTTGCACTCTCGAGAATTATGCACACTTTCTCAATATGGACATTTAATGCTATCAGCTGATAGATATATATTTTCTTTATGCAATAAATACAGGGTGTCCGTCGGGAAGGTCTACTGCTTTCGATAAACCAACGTGTTGTAATCGTTAAAACATTTTAGCAAAATCAATCATTGATTACTGTGACGATGAGAAAGTTACGTGAAATTTGTGGGGGAAACAACGTGCAGTGTGGCCGGTATCGGTCTTTCAATAAAGATGCGGACTTGCAGATGGATATGCATAAATCTGCGATATATAAATGTTTACGATGACTAAGGATATACTCGTATATGTATACACATATATGTATACTTTATGAATGTGTTTAGATCTAGCAGTTGTGGGTATACACAAAATGCATTACGCATCGACGTGAGATACTTGTACCCAGTTCGTAATCTGTCTTAAAGTCGTCTACATTTACTAGAATTTTATTATACAGGGTGTCCGTCGGGAAGGTAGACTACTTTGTTTTGCCGCCATTTTGGTAAACGTTAGTAACAGTTCATATTTGGTAGTCGTAAAGTAGAGACGTGGCAAATTTATTATGGAAAAATATAATAAAAGCGTATTTTACTCGTTAAAACATCTCTAAATCAATCATCGATTACTGCGACAATGAGAATGTTACGTGAAAGTTTTGGGAGAAACAACGTGCCAACAAGACGCACTATTTATCGTGTAGTGAATGATTTCGAAGAAAGAGAGTCTGTAGCTGATAGGGCCGAGCATGAACCACAACGTATGTACTGCAAGATCGGCTGAAAACATCACATTTGATTCGTGAATCAAAGTGTTCAAAATAATCCATCAAAACATCCATCAGCAAATTGGTGTCTCCAAATCCACTATGCAGCGAAGTTTGACGAAAAATTTGCATCTTCATGCATACAAAGTTCAATTGACTCAGGAACTGAAGCCAGCCGACCATGGACAGCGAAGGGAGTTCGTTAATTGGGTATTGGAGAGACAACATGAAGATTTTGCCACTAAAATCATCTTCAGTGACGACGACCATTTCCATCTTGATGACTTCGTCAATAGGCAGATTTGTCGCATTTGGGGCGAGGAGAATGCATCCACAACGTGCCACTCTGTGGTGTGGATTTTGGGCTGGAGGAATCATTGGAACTTTTTTTATAAAAATGAGGCATGTCAAGCGCAAGCAGTCAATGGTGTTCGCTATCGTGAAATGATAACCAGTTTTTTTCGTGCGTAGAATTGAAGAAATGAATGTGGAGGACATGTGGTTTCAACAAGACGGCGCCACATGTCATACAGCCAGAGAAACAATTCAATTGCTGCATCAGTCATTTAAATCTTGCGTTCTTATTTGGACAACCTTTATTTAATTGAGTACAACTGAGGAAGCACCGTTCTGCGAAATAATACTGTCAACCGTCAAATGTGACTGGGGACCGTTATTTGAAGATGTTGAAGGAGTTTTTTTTTTATCCAGAACTGCGGCGAAGACGTATCTGTTTCAATAGCATTGAGTTCCAATTAGACGGAACAATTGCACACTTAGTCAGGCCGGTTATGGTGGACCTCAGACGAGACTTCCCAAACAATTTAATATCCAGAAACTCCTCTTTCCGCTGGCCCCTAAGCTTACCTAACCTGACCACCAGACTTTTCTTTTTGTCAAGCAAGATATGTACAAAACGGAAACAAGGAATTTAGCTGAATTGATTCAGTCCATTAAAATGATCTGATCAGGTGTCGCATATGGGTGAATGAGTATGGAGGTCATTGACGGTCCATCATCTTCTAAACCTGTTAGTTATATAAAACAAAATTGAATTTGCTATACAATAAAAATAAATAAATGAAATACATTCATTAAAAAGAAAGTTATTTGAATTACTTATTGTGTTGTAATTGGTGCGCCAACCTGTAGTTTGATTTATATAAAATGCTATCCTGCCATTAGCAAACTATGGAGGATAATGCCATGGTTTTTTTACAATCAAAAACAATGTTCGATTATTCAACAAACTTGAAAGGTGTTTAGTAATTTTCGGTACAATTTATTGACCCCATACTGGGATTTGGCGCCACACTGTACGAAGATCAGCGGAAAATGCTATCCTGCCATCATCAAACTGGGATAATACAATTGTTTTGTTCACTTTCCGATATCATTTTTCAAGTTTCTTCATTCTTTTCAACAATCTGCTAATAAGTCGATTATTCAACAGAATTGAAACTATTCAGTAATTGTCGTTACACTTTATTGGCCGCATACTGAAATTCGACACACACTTCATTTCATGGCTGGAATGCATCGCTTTTAACTAATGGTCCCTATTGACAGTTACTGTTACACCGTAGCACGATTCGTGCGCCACCTTGTACGCAGATCAGTGGAAAATGCTATCCTGCCGTCATCAAACTAGGATAATACCATTGTTTTGTTCACTTTCCAATGTTGTTTTTCAAGCTTCTTCATTCTTCTCAATGAGATGTACCCAAATACAAGGCAGTGTTCGATTATTTAACAAACTTGAAACCTGTTCAGTTATTGTCGTTACAATTTATTGACCGCATACTGTAATTCGACACACATCTCACTTCATGGCTGAAATGCATTGCTTTTAAATAATGGCCCCTTTTGACAGTTACTGTTACGCCGTAGCACGATTCGTGCGCCACCTTGTACGCAGATCAGTGGAAAATGGTATCCCGACATAATCAAACTAGAATAATACCATTGTTTTGTTCACTTTCCAATGTTGTTTTTCGAGCTTCTTCATTCTTTTCAACAACCTGTCCTTATGTGCAAGACAGTGTTCGATTATTCAACAGAATTGACACCTGTTTTGTAATTGTCGTTATAATTAGTTGGCCGCATACTGTAATTCGACAAACAATTCATTTCATGGCTGGAATGCATCGCTTAGGTTGTGTGTTTTAGGTATGTGAAGTGATTAAGTGAAAATTGCTTAAACATTTTTAATAATATTTCGCTCTTTTTGGGTTTTAAACATTAACAACTCATTGTTGTTAGCTTTAAATTATTACCCGCCAAATGCTAACAAAGCCATTATGCTTTTTGCGTGCGCCTGCTGTAGTTGTTGTTTATTGTAATTGTATCGTCATTATACGCGTTTACGGAGGATTTAAAATTAATCTGTTATTTTAATGGCATTATACGCATCGTTTTGTGCTGATGTCCTTTTTTGTAGTGCCTACTCTTTTTACGCTTTTTAGCCTTCGTCTGTCGGCCGTCGCATGTTAGGAATTTTAAATAGTTTCTGCCCTCACCACAAAATGCTTTGGTACCAAATTCGAGTGATGAACGGAAGGACAAGGTAGCGATGGCTTCTACTTTGTTTCATACGAATGAATTTAAATACGTTAACAATTCAATTGATTTTAATAATTAAATAAAGGCAAAAAGGGGAAAATAGAATAGAATTCAAATGATAGGCGTTTGATTTTACAACTTCTTTTGAAAGCCGCTCAGCTTTTAGTATTGTTGTTTTGTCCAAAGCCAGTTGATCGGGGTGTAACCAATGAATTCGTGTTTTGTTGTGGTCTTTGTTAGTTTTAGGCAGAGCACAGATGGAATTGCGTAAATGAACCCTAACCTCGTTCCTGCGTTTGTTTCGTTGATTTGCAGTTACAAAAGGATAATTATGTACGAGTATATCAAAAGTTTTTACCTTTGGGTGTTTTATGATCCTTGTTGGGAATTTGAACTAAGTTGTTGATAGATGCGTAGAGTCATGCTATGGGTGAACAATTAACAATAAACAATTGTGATGGCCATATTTTTGATTTTGCACAAAGAGAAGGAAATTCCTTTCAAAACATATAATCGCAGTAGTTATAATTGTGATAATAATAATAAAATAGAGATGCTCAATGCTAAATGATGTTGACTCCGGCACGGTATTTATTAAAGCATCAGTGTTACGCTTCTATTGTTGCAGAGCTGCTTGAAAAAAAAATAGGAATGTGCTCATGGTTTTGTGTTAAACATAAATTATGCGTAATTTTGTTATGACAAAAGATATTTATGTGGTCATGAGCATAGATAAAAGGCATATTCATCAATTTTGCATTAGACTATTGTTTTCACTTTAAATAATAGTCAGGGTAAGCAAATACGAAAATTGTCTATTTTAAAATTCCGACTCTTTAGATGAAATGCCCGGGAATTGTAGTGCATAAAAAAATATGAATAATATTGTCTATGACATATGAATATGAATAATATTGTCTATGACATATGATATAGAAACGTATTTAGTAAACCTAAGTCCAATACAAGTTTAATGCCACTTACGAAGTCTACACTTTTCTTCCACAAGACTTTTCAAACATCAAAATTTTAGAAAAAATAATATATGATATTTACGTGACAATTTGCGAAAATGACATAGAACATTTTCAGAAAAATTTCAGCAAGCAAACACTTGAATGGGCGCCAGAAGTCAGGGATTGCGATCCACAGTGTTATGGACGATGTACTGGTCGACGACATATCTTGTTTGTTCGCTGAAAAATCTAAATCTGAATATAGTTTTTTTCGTTCGATGCAAATGGTTTAACGAAATATCGACCCATTTTCATTTCTTTTTGAGCTGGACTTTACTTTTTTTATATCAGACCAATTTTTCAATTTTGGAAATAAAAAATAGTCCAAGGGAGCTAAATCTGGCATATAGGGTGTGTGATGAAGCAAATCAAACGTTAATTTATTAATTTTGGCCATCGCAATAATGGATGTGTAAACTGGACCACTGTTTTGATGGAACAACACTTTATTTTTCGCCAAGTGCTGCCTTTTTCACAATTTCTTCATCTAAACGTTGCAATAAATTAGCACAACATTCGCCGTCAATGAGTCTTCCAATCTGAAGTTAATCAATAAAAATAGTCCAATATGCATCCAAAAAAAAAAAAAAAAAAGCAACCACCATTGCCACGCCTGCTGATGAAACCGTTTACGCTTTCTTTTCTGTGGAGACGATTCTCACATTCCAGTCCACTGGTCTGATTCTTCCTTTGTCTCAGGTGTTAAGTTGTGGACCAATGTCGCATTTATGGTTATAACTCGTCGCCAAAATTCAGCTTTGTTCCGGTGAAACACCGTCAAGCATTCTACTGAAACATTTTCACGACCAGATTTTTGCTCTATTAAAAGCAAGCGCGGCACCCATCTTGCGCACAGCTTTCTCATCTTGAAATCTTTGATCAATATACGATGTATAGCACTTTTTGAAATGCCTATCATTTCAACTAGTTCACGCAACTTCAACCGACGGTCATCCAATACCATTTTGTGGATTTTCTTAACCGTACTTCGATCACTGCGATGTCCGTATTTTGCTGTTCATACGGCCTCGTTTAAAGTTTGCTACTCAATATTTTACAGTCGTACACGAAGGAGCGGACTCCCCTAGAGTAGAATCTAGCTTGGCTTTAGTATTGATTGGACCGAGACCTTTCAAATTGAAATGTTGGATTACCTAACGGTTATCAATTTTTTTCCACGTTTTCAAATTCACTGAAATCTTTTGCTTTGGATGGCTCACATAAAAATACTAAACAACGTAGCGCCTTGAAACTTAAAACATATGTTTTATAAGGTTGTCACTTTTCGCCAAAATAATTGTTTTTCAAACTACTAACACTATCTAGGTATGGAACCGTATTCGTAAATAAATAAATAGAGAAGATTCGTCGTCTTGCACAGATTATGTATATTCGGTTGCTTAAATGTATAAACGGTGATACATGATGTTTCAGTCTCTTTCACACTACGAATCCACATCCGAGTTCAAGCCGTTTTATGCGAGTATACCAGCTGTAGCAGACATTGACCGCTTATGGGGCTATGCTTAGTACAATTGACTATCGTTCGAATTTTCCTGGGTTCAATCCCGCATACAGCCCCAATCATTGTTTGAGCGGGGGTCATTTCGATGCGTCTGCGTCTTTTTCAAACTGTTACATTCGAAATCATCGCCAAATTGTGGGTCTCGGTCAGTGCTTACTGAATGTGAGAAGATCCCTTTTATCTCATTCATGGGATGCAAGAGAATTCGTTTTCAGTGGACATTACAGTTTTTGCATCGAGTACATCACTCTGTCGTCCATTGCCTTTCCGAGATGTCGATGATGACTGCTTTACATTTGTCAAAGACATACGCCAATTGGTATTAGCGTGACATTTAATTTAGCCAAACTAGGCACCATCTAACTTTAGCTACCAGAACATGGACATCCGGTGTCATAACCAGTTAGTGCATACTTGAAAGTCGAAAATCGTACTTGCTTAGAAGTCCAAAATTAAAAATTTTCCATTCTCCGATTTAATTAAACTAAAACATTTCTACTATGGGCTAAGCAGGCGATTCAATGATGAGGGCCTCATCTTGGTAAGCAAAAATCGGACTGTACCAGATGTTGGTTCTACCCGTCTTTTTACATGGCGCAAAATCCTGAGTTATGACGCGGGCGGATAATTCAGTATTGGCAGTTTTCGAGAGGAAAATACTCCGGAAAATATATGGATCCATCATCGTTTCAGAAGTGTTTCGAGGATTAGAAGAAACACTGGCACAAGTGTATCTGAGGGGGACTATTTTAAAGGAAATAAAATAGAAATCGATAAATAAATAAGTACTTTTTGAAAAAAATTAAAAATAACGGTTATTTTTTGATCACACCTCGTATACAGCAATTGCGTTGGTTGGGTTATGTTGTGCGGATCGACCCAAATGCTTCAGGGTTGAAAGTTTTTAGCAACGAACTCAGTGGACGGCACAGAAGAGTGCGACCAAAACTCCGTTGGAAGGACAAGGTTTTTGAAATATCGAAACTTTGGATGATCAATTGAAGGAGAAGTGCAGAAGATCGAAGAGCTTGGAATTATTTTCTACGGGTGGAGTATAACAGACAAGGACGTCTATTCCAGTCGCCACCTAAGAAGAAGATGAAGAGGAAGAAACATTTCTTGTAGTTCTGTGCTTAGGTTAGCCATAGAGCATTCTTTTAAAAGCAAATTGTCATTCCTCGTTTTCATAAAGCATATTTGGGTTATAGCTCAAAGTCGTGTTTGGAATTTTTAAGAAAATCAAATTATTTAGCACATTTGAATTTAATTTAATACGTGAAATTGCCTATTTTGGGGCAAATATCGAATACAATCCATATTGAATATTGGCGGAAATTTCTTTATATGATTGCGGCTTCATAAAACAAACTTGATGTCACGTATTTCAGTGAGCGAGTCGCAAAGCCTTTTTTCACTGTATCGCTACATCCAAAGGCCATTCTAATTTATTGTCCTAAATTAAATATCATCTATAGTTGATTTTCTCCACCATTCTCTGCCTAACAACGTGGACAGAATATTCTACTGATTAAATTCGTTAAATTTTTTATGATTATTTTTCATTAAAACTGTTGTATCAGCATAAAATAATTTTAATGCAAAAAACAAAAACAAAAAAAAAAAAAAAAACAACACACAATCATGACCACTGTTTTTTATAGAGCCTTCATGTATATGTTTGCTTGTGTGGGTTCATATTTTCATTTCAATTTATGAACATTTTCATAAATACCCAATCCTAATTGTCATATTGACAAATGCATACAAATACATTAATAAATACAAACCAACATAACCGTATCTATAAACGACAACACACACACTCATACTCGTACACACTGACTGCCGGCAATATGAAAATAGTGCAATATAAGCTTAATTGCTTAATAAAAACTCTGCTACAGTTTTACGGCCAGGCCATGGAACGCCTAAGTATTCCATTGTGTGTGAAAGTCCATGGATGCTGGACGCTCCGTTCAGCTATATCTCCGGCCACACATGACTTTAATTAATCGCAGGTCAGAGTGCAGCAGCAGAACTACTGGAATACTGGAATAATAAAAAACATAACAAAATATTTATAATCAGACCACTGGCGTCAGTACAAAAACTATTATTTTTTCTTCACTTCTCTCGAGATCCCATCGATGACTGTGGTGGGACGCGATAAGTGTGACTGGCTGGCTGGATCGTCTCATGTGACGGCTGCTGTGTGTTGGTGCGTGTAAACAGTTTTCAATCATTTTCAAATGAAAAATTCCCGTGAACTGAAGTTGTATTTCTATAATTAAATGTCATAAAATGGTTTTATTTGCCATCGTAAAAATAAAGAAGACATTTTGTAATTTTATGACCCCATGAAAGATGGATGAAATATTGTGATAAATTTTGTTTTTGACACGAAAAAATGCCTGAGCATGGAAATGACACCATGACAAATATTTGCGGCAATAAAATATTGTTGAATATCTTTTCACTTTGACGGAGACTAAAAGTGCCCTCGCATTTAATGCCTTTTTAATATTAATTCATTGTTACTTGCATGAGGTTGAGAACAAGAAGGTATAGAGCGAAGGATATAATATGTATATGTTGAGTAGCAAGAGGAGAGAAATTAAAGCCTTCGCTTTAAGAAGAATTCTTTAAGTTTTCTTTACCAGTTTATGAGTCAAAAAACAAACATGCGCGTTTAGATATGTCCGATATATCACTCGAGTATATTCAATTCAAAAAATAGACTTAAAAAAACAGCAAACTTGTTTGAACGGAACCATGAGGTTACCTTAAGTTCCTTTCAAAAATAACACTCTAAACAATATATTATATTTTAGTAGATAAGTATTATATATTGAAAATTATATATATACCTTCATAACTGACAAGTCATAACGAAACTGACCGAAAGAAGTACTCTTCGCCCTGATTTTTCAGAAAACTTTTGTAGATACAAACATTTCAAATTTTGCTACAATTTCGAAAATCCTCTAGAGATGTGTATTTCAGAACAGATATGGCAGTTTCTAGTGGTTGATGTCTAGTTAATACATTTTTTTAACTTACTTTAGGCTGCTAAGTAAATAAATTGTTATCCATTTAGTGGTTTTAATACCGCCAGTCTGGCAAGGCTGTCAGCTGTTGAATACCTGTCATCTGAAGTGTTATTTATTTAGTGAAAGGTTTATCATTTACAAATGTGGATCATTTAACCTACTACAAAAATTGTGATTCAAACGTGGGCACTTTCCATACATTACGGAGTGATTATGGTCGTCATAATCGACACATTGTGCAAGAGATTGATAAGATTATAAAGAAATTTGAAAAGACTGGAAGTGTTACGGATGTGGCCAGGCCTGTGCATTCTTTGGGATGATGGTGTAAAAATATTAACATTTATTCGACAACTAAAAGGAACGTACAGTAGAAATTGATGGATACGGCAAGAAACTAATTAATTTTAGACACGTTTTCAAGGCTCGAATTAAATTTTGTCATTTTTTTTCTATAATTGCATAGTTCTGTCACTAACTAAAGACAGTATATATTAAAATTGGCAGTTGGTAGATGCGGGAGGAAACCATTCTAGGTCGTACAGTATAGAAATTTCATTTAAGTGTTTAAGTAATGGGTACCTTCACCCAACACGCTTTGGCTTGGTCCAGAAGAGAGGTTCGGAGCGGTCCTATTGCAAGTGACAGCAACAGACTTTCAATGCCGATTTTTCGGAAAAAATTATCTTCAGTGATGAAGCTCGGAGAACCCAGAAGTGATTGTAAAAAATCCATTGATTGCATTCGGAAAAAGTGACTGTCTGGAGGTGTCTGTCATTGCATCCTATTTTTTCGAAAAAGATGCTGGAGGAACTTTTACCGTAAATTCAAACCGCTATAACCACATGACAGCCGACTTTTTTTGACCTGCAGTTAAGGATTATGAACTGAACGATATGTTATTTCAACAAGACGGTGCCACGAGCCACACAACACGACCGATTTTGGCTTTGTTGCATGAGAAGTTTCCATAAAGCGTAACTTCACGTTTTGGTGGGGACAGTGGACCACGTAGATCATGCGATTTGACGCCGTGAGACTTTTCTTTGTAAAGCTACATCAGAAATAGTCACCAAATGTTTGAACATTTGAGAACTAACATCAGTCAAGTTATCGCCGAGAAAGAGAGAGAAAGAGAGAAAGATAGAAAGAGTCCGAAATGTGCGAAAAAGTGGTCGAAAACTACCTCAAAATGATTCACTGCTGCAACCAATCCAGAGGCGGTCGTTTAAATGACATTTTATTTCATACATAATGGCAAGGTCCAAGCTTTATAGTGAAATAAAATTTTCATCGAAATCATAGCTTTGTGTGTGTTTTATTTAAGTTTACTTTTGAAAACGAAAAATGGATAACCCTGTATTATAATACATATATAATTACAGACAAAGATATGATCACAAATGCGGTACAGGTTTCTCATAATTCTTCTGTAGATAACAGAAATTTGACATTACAAATTTGATTCTTTATAAACATAAATTCTTACCACCACTGGTTGGGGCGCTACATACCACAGTTGGAATTTTAAACTTGTTAAATAATTCTAACTGAAAGTTACCATTGCAGTTTGCAGATCTGCCTCGGTTCACGAGATAGGGAAACAAACAGTATATGAGGAAAATAGTAATTCCATTGAAAGCCTCACGTGATATCAATCACTTATTGTAGACTAGTTTTAGGCAGGCACAGAAGCAATTGAACATTTCTCAAAACTCCGATCTGGCATAATTCGCACCCATAACTTTTCGTAATTCTTGTACCCGAATTGTTTAAAAACCGTAGATTATTCCTCTCCACAAAAAATGCGGTTCTCCTATTTTATTATTGGTAATGTGGCAGTATACGAATACTTGTACGTTTTACGCTCGATTATATAAAATACGTAATAAAACAATGCAAATAACGTTAATTTCGCATTATTCTAAAACTTTTGTGAAATATCAAAATTTCATCATTATCAGGATTTATCGTTATATTTCATATTTTACATATTTCACAAATTCCCTGTTGATACATGAAAAATAGCTGCATGTGGTTTATAGTATTGTTTATTCTCAAAGAACATACCAATAATTAGCTTAATTATTATTGCTTGGCTTTCATAATTATATATTAATTTAAAATGGCTCTACAATTAAGGATTTGCGCATTTGTATGCATAAATGGATAAGCATTTCACTTAAATTCCATTTGCCAAATAAACAAATTCCGCATTAAATAATAAGCCTTTTTAAAATTGCTTCAAAAAGTATTATAGTTTCCGAAGGGGTTGTTTTGTACTTTTTGTTTTGTATTACAAATGGTTGCTATGGTTGCTAATTGACACAAATTTTCATAGTCGCCTAAATTACAGAAACAAATTAGTCGTTTTCCGACAATTCGTAAGACATGGCCTACTCTATGCAGTCCTCATAGGGCAACTCCAGTTGAAAGTATATTCGGCGGATAAAATGGATCCACATCCTCAAATATTTTAGGTAGACATATAAAATATTATAACATAAATTGGTCAGCAGTGTCACAGACGATATACGATTTCGTTACAGGTATGACCGTGGCGAAAACATTTTCTTCTCATGCAGAATATATCGATTTAGTTTGTTTTTCTACTGAAATGTCCAGTGAAATATGTTTTTATAAATTTTCAACCAGTATTGCAAAATTGGAATTTTACCATATGTCGGTTCAATTACAGAATAAACAGTAAAAAACAAATAGAGGTCGAAAATTTCTATATATCCGGCCTTTACAACCAGGCTAGTTTTGCAAGCTCTGATGTTGCACTTGCGATATATGTACAGGGTGGCGCAATAGAACGTGCATATTGCATTATCTTTTTTTTGCGGGGTAGAAAAGGCGCGGGCGGGGGCGCCTGCACCGTTGGGTTGGCGGGCTCATGGAGTTTTAGTCGCTATGAATCACTTCGACGGGAAGCGTCGCGCATTTTGCGTGCGCGCATTTTACGAGAACTCTCGTTCATATATTGCTACTAGGCGACTATATTGTGCTGAATATGGACTACGGTGAATTAGTGAAGCTCCGAGTGCTAATTTAATTAAAATATGGGTAAAGAGTTTTTAAGTTCACGTTCAACATTTAAACCACAAGCAAATGGTCGCCCAAGAACATCTAGGACCGAAGACAATGTTGAGAGAATTATGGAGTCAGTACGAGGAAATCCACAAATGTCGACTCGCAAGAGATCGTATGTCTTACAATTATCGCGACGAAGTTTGCAACAAATTTTAACATTGGATCTTAAACTGCATTCATATAAGCTGCAATTAACATAAGAATTGAAAGAGTCTGACATCACAGCAAGGCTCGCATTTGCTAATGAAATGCTTAATAGATTTTCCAATTTTGACAATATCCTTTTCCCTGACAAGGCTCATTTCCTTATGAATGGGTTCGTAAAACGTCAAAATTGTCGTTACTGGAACAGTGAAAATCCCAAAATCAAACACCAGAAACCATTGCATAGTCCTAAAGTGACTGTATGGGCAGCAATCTCTGGCAGAGGAATAATTGGTCCTTTTTTCTTCGAAAATGAACGGGCCAAAACGTCACGGTTAATACGGAACGCTAATGTATAAACTTATCTGGTTTTCCTATTCAAAATCTGCTTTTAAACCGTTTTTTTAACCAAATCGATCAGTTACTTTCGTATATTATTATATATACGATATACATACATATATGTATTTTATATACCGGGTTATCCGTTTTACAGTTTCAAAAGGAAAATTAAATAAAACACACATTGAGCTATGATTTCGATGAAACTTTTATTTCATTACTAGCTGACCCGGCAAACGTTGTTTTGCCTTCAAAATGTTAATGTGGTAAACAAAATTAATTGCAAAAATCTCATCTCCAACGCCATCTATCACTTCAAACCTTCCGGAATACTCTACCAATAATTTAAGACCAAAATGAGCCAAATGGGTCCAACCGTTCTCGAGCTTTAGCGAGACTAACGCACAGCAATTGATTTTTATATATATAGATAATGCTTGGTCCTTGCCATTATAAACGAAATACGGTGTCATTTAAATGAGAGTCTCTGGATTGGTTGCAGCAATGGATCCTTTTGAGTTACTTTCCGACCACCTTTTCACACGTTTCGGGTGGTATGCTTGGAGATTATGATTCTCTGACGTAGCCTCACAAATAAGTCTAACGAAGTCAAGTCGCATGATCTTGCCAATTGCCAATTGACGTTGCCAAAGAGTGAAATTACGCTTTCTGAAAACTTCTCACGCTATAAGCCAAAATTGGTCATATGGAATCACGTTTGAAGCCCCACATTTGTAGTAAGTTTTAACTACTTTTGCGTATTCTTCAGTTTCTAAATGATCCATATTCGCAAATGGCAAACTTTTCACTACATAAATAACACTTCAAATGACATGTATTTAACTGCCGACAGCCTTGTCTGACCGGTGGTTTTGAAACCACTAAATGGATAACCCTATGGTTTCTTGAATAACGCTTAACCGAGTCAAAGTGATGTTAGAAAATACTTTTTCAATAGCAGTTTTGCTTATTTTAGGTGTTCATTCCCTCGACTTGACGGAGCCCAAACGAATTTTAATGTGGCCTATGGCGAATGCATTTGACCGACCTTGGCCACAAAGGTTAGTACATCTGACTATCGTTTGCAATTAATTCTCGATATTATTATTATTTAAACTGTGGTCACCTTGGTGTGTTTGTCGAACATATCGAGAAGTAGAGAGTAATCGACAAGTCTGGTAAATGCTTCAGAATTGTGCAGTTCAGAATCGTCGTTAAACTGAAGTTTCCGTTAAATGAGTCTAGAAATAGAATGCGTGTAAGTTAGTACATCTGACTATCGTTTACAATCAATCCTCGATACAGTCATCTACCATTATTTCGACTGTGATCACCTGGGTGTGTTTGTCGAACACATCGAGAAGTAGAGAGTAATCGACAAGTCTGGTAAATGCTTCAGAATTGTGTAGTTCAGAATCGTCGTTAAACTGAAGGTACCGTTAAGTGACTCTAAAAATAGAATGCGTGTAAGTTAGTATATCTGACTATCGTTTACAATCAATCCTCGATACAGTCATCTATCATTATTTGAACTGTGGTCACCTCGGTGTGTTTGACGAACACATCGTGTAGTCGAGAGTAATCGACAAGTCTGATAAATGCTTCAGAATCAATCAGAATCGTCGTTAAAAATAGAAGGCGTGTGAGCTCACTGAATGTGACAAGCATTCCCATGTCTCATTTATAGAATGCAACGGAATTTGTTTTATTTTTATGGACGAATTTGAGTTCAGATTCGCTTACTTTATTAGCGGCAATATTTTCCACTGCACGCATTCGATCTACTTTGAATTTGTGACGAAAAACATAAGGTATACTATGTTTGTTGTATGTAAAGAAATTGCATCACTTGTGTTAAGAAGTCGAATTTTAAATGGGACAAAACCGTACCAGCCGAAAAAACTTCTTATATGAGCGGTGGACCCATCTCTTGAAAAATTCCCATTTTTGGATTTTTCCAGGAATTTTACTACTTGTTCGTCGCATTCCAATTCGTACGCTTCTTCCTAAGCACCTCTTTAATTGTGATCTCGAATACTGCAAGTTTCTAGAAAGCTATACGAGTGTGTACAACGTCAGCTACACTATCGACCACAGGAGTCACAACTGAGAAAATAGAAAAATTTGCCCTTACAAGTGCCACAACTTGTGATGACAGCAATTTTACTACTCCTTCGTCGCATTTCAATTCGTGCTGTTCTTCCTAAGCATTGTGGCCTCTTCCTCCTGAATTGTGGTTTCGAACACTGGAAATTTATAGAAAGCCATATGAGTGTATCGTGTACACGTCACCTACACCACCAACCGCAGGAATCACAACTGGGAAAAGGGCATAATTTGTCCTTACAAGTGCCACAATTTGTGATGGACCTCTTCAGTATGTTTTAAACAATTTTAAAATTGTTTCGTTGTGACTGAGACTGTTGCTAAAAAAATGTCACTACAAAAACGAGCTGCCTCGACAGATTATGCATGGAAAAAGACGTTTATTCTATCGCATATTCCATCCATGTTATTATGGACTGAAAATTATGGTTGTGATTATATAGAGTGGCGCATAAGTAACGTTAAGATTTGATCATTGAATACATTTTATGTTAAGTCTTTTTTTTTGTCTCTTTACAGAATTAACTAAATAATACTTGGGAAATTTATGATGCAAAAGGCTCAGCACAGAACAAAGAACCAAAGTTGTTCAATTTTGAAAGTCAGCATTCGATTATTCAGATCATATCGAAATTTCGAAATGCTCCTAGCTCTCCAACAATTTACCAATTGCTTCAGCGTTTTGGGCAACAAGGGACTGTCTGTGATCTTCCGCGTGCTGGAAGACCTCGTGCAGTTCGAAATGAAGTGAGCATTGCTCGAGTGCAAATAAGTATTGAGGAAAACCCCGAAACTTCCACCAGGCGATGTTTTCAGCAGTTAGAGATATCTAGGCGGTCTTTGCAAAGAATTTTACATCTATTACATCTTTTCTCATATAAAATGCAATTGGTTCACGTGTTAAAACCAAATGATGCACAAGAATGCTTTCAATATAGTCGCCGTTAACGTTACTTATGCGCCACCCTTTGTAAGTTTCGGTTAGAACAAACTTTTGGCACTTGCCGCTTGCTTTGGCAGTAAACATCAATGGTTCTTTTTATTCCACCTGTTTAATTGGAGGTGATAAAGTAAGCAAAGTTCGAAATTACACTTTGCAGCAAAGGTTTTCGCATAGTAGCAAAACAATGTTTTAGCAGCTGAAAATTGTTTTGGAAAGGAATAATACGTTGCCAGCAAATTTTTGAACCCATCGTTGGAACAGATCCATCACTTTCAGAAAGGCTTTCGGTCTGAGCGGTATAAAACAGTGTAAAGTTGTAACTTTTTTTAAGCAAAATATCTTTTTCCCGAATCGAATATCTTCAATTTCTTACGGTTTGCGTTTTTTTTTTTGTCCATTATAGAAACCCATGGATCACAGAGGTATCACTACGTGATTTCAATCATCCGTATACTTGGCTGTTGTTGTTGTTTAAGGTCATTAACACTCAAATGAAAAGAGGAGCAGATACATTCATAGCATATTCCATAAATTTCCATTATTCATTAAGATATCACAAGAAGCTGCAGTATCAGAAATTAAAAAAGGAAAGGAAGAAAAAACGAAAGAACTCCAGCAACAGACGATCAAACGAAAAAAGACCAACTGAGCTTTAATCTCTTTTTAGGCGATTATAGAGTTTGACTTTTTTCCCCCCGTTTTCAACGATACTGCATTATGTGAAAAATAATGCTCCCTTGTGTTTGTTGTTGCTGTGCTGAGGTTCTTCATCAAAGTTGGAAATTTATTGATATTAGCATTAAAGCATTACAAACATAACAATAAATTCAAAACTCGCACATCACTGTGCGAGTTGACTGAACGGGTTCAGTTAAGTTTTCCTATCCGTGCGTGTTCTCCAGGGTGGTGTTTTCCACTACCATAATCGTAGTGTTGTTATCTGAATGTGATGATGTTTGAGATATTTTACCCAAAATCTGAATGGGCGCATAATTAAGACGACACAGCGACATTAAAGCATAACGATAACACACACACACACACAAATGGTCGTCGCCTGTATTGGTTGGAATGGACCGGGGACACTCGACGATATCATCTCAAGCTATTCCATATATTTGATGGTACTTTTAATGATGATGTTATTACTGTCGTTGTTTTTGTTGTAATCAATAAAGTAGAAAAAAAATGTTGCGGTTGATTTTTCATGAGCCACAGAAAAGTTGATGTTGGATGCTGTACATCCAAGGGACGACAACAACAAGAACAACAACAATGAAACGTTGTATACAATCTAATAGAAATAATTTAGTCAAATGTTGAAAATTTAATGAAATCTGAAATGTTTGTAATTTGTTGATTTTCGGCTTGTTTGAGAATTTGCATTTTTCTACATATTTTTGGGTTAACTGACGTATAGTCTGAAAGAAAAATACAAATTAGTGATAGACGGAACAATATTAAGGGTGACTAAACGACTGAGTTTTTTCCTGCTAAACGAACTTTAAGCGATATTTTATTTATAAAATTGTACAACTTTGCTACTTATAATACAAATAAAAGCTGGGCAGACGTCATAAGTTCGGCCAGGTCGAAGTTTGCCTGTCAAAATTGCCTTCTTCTCACACAAAATATACCGAAATTCAATATTTTTCCAGTGAAAATTTCAACTACCATTTTTCAACAACCATGTCCGCAATTATGGCGGCTTATTAAAAAGTTTCAGAACTGAAATTGTACAGCTTTGCTATTTATAATGTAAATAACAGGTGGACAGACGCCATAAGTTCGACCAGGTCGAAGTTTGTATATCCATCACCACAGATTGCCTGTCAAAAATGGGTTCTTCTCATACAAAATATCCCGAATTTCAATGTTTTTCCAGTGAAAATTTTAAATTAATTTACCATTTTTCAGCAACCATATCCGCAATTATGGCGGCTCATTAAAAAGTTTCAGGACTGAAATTGTACAGCTTTGCTATTTATAATGTAAATAACAGGTGGACAGATGCCATAAATTCGGCCAGGTCGAAGTTTGTATGTCCATCACCACAGATTGCCTGTCAAAATTGGCTTCCTCTCACACAAAATATACCGAAATTCAATGTTTTTCCAGTGAAAATTTTAAATTAATTTACCATTTTTCAGCAACCATATCCGCAATTATGACGACTCATTAATAAGTTTCAGAACTGAAATTGTACAGCTTTGTTATTTGT
>JAHXMU010026390.1:906826-945442 GCA_019455685.1 Philornis downsi
TCAATGTTTTTCCAGTGAAAATTTTAAATTAATTTACCATTTTTCAATAACCATATCCGCAATTATGGCGGGTCATTAATAAGTTTCAGAACTGAAATTGTACAGCTTTGTTATTTGTAATGTAAATAACAGGTGAACAGACGCCATAAGTTCGGCCAGGTCGAAGTTTGCCTGTCAAAATTGCCTTCTTCTCATTAAAAAGTTTCAGGACTGAAATTGTACAGCTTTGCTATTTATAATGTAAATAACAGGTGGGCAGACATCACAAGTTCGGCCAGGTCGAAGTTTGTATATCCATCACCATAGATTGCCTGTCAAAAATGGGTTCTTCTCACACAAAATATCCCGAATTTCAATGTTTTTCCAGTGAAAATTTTAAATTAATTTACCATTTTTCAACAACCATATAATTGCGGATATGGTTGTTGAAATGGTTCGGCCAGGTCGAAGTTTGTAATCCATCACCACAGATTGCCTGTCAAAATTGGCTTCTTCTCACACAAAATATACCGAATTTCAATGCTTTCCCAGTGAAAATTTGAAAAGTTTCAGAACTTTTCCGATTATTTCTAACTGTAGCCTCAATTATGGCCTTTAATTAAAGAACAAATGATATAAATGTTACAATATTTCTGTATTTAGTTTTTGTATGACTAAAATGTGATTTCCAAGGTCAAGTTTAGCAGGTTAAGCCATTAATGGACAAGAGTGGCATACGGCACTCAAATTTTTATGCTTCTAAAAAAAATGAGGCATGCTCTTTCGTTTTTTTCACAGGAAATGTACAACTATTATACATTTTTAATAAGCTTACAATATTAAGTCTTTAAATATTTTAATTTAATGAAGTTTTTTTTTCTTTGTTCTATTACTTTTGTTCTGTTTCTTAAAAAATGATTTACAAAATTCAAAGTGCCATATGACACTATTGGCCAGTAGCCTGAACAAATGAATGTTTACGAGGATATTTTTAGACTCTATCCAGAACAAATTTTAGGACCGTGACAAGGTCCTTGGCTTTTCTTTTTGTTTATAGATTTTACCAAAACTAAATCACCTACATTCATGTTTAATGGATTGTAATTATCATATGACATATTGGCCGAAAAATGCAAAATGTTACTGCTGCTTGCTCAAGCATCGAGAAGGAATCAGTAAAAATGGTTCTGGTGGTAAACGAGGACAAAACAAAGTTATTGGTTTCAACGAACAAAGAGTCTACTCGTTTGGGATGCTGTGTGAACGTTGACAACTATAATTTTTGAAGTGGTAGAAGAATCCATCTACCTCAGTTCCACTGTAAATGATGTCAGCATGGCGATAAAGAGGAGAGTATTGCTTGCTAACAGATGTTACTATGGGCTAAGCAAGCGTTTCAATGATAAAGCCCTCTCTCGACAAATATATGACCGGAAAATATATGAGCCCTTCACCGTTGACGGAAAGTGTCGACGTCGCATGAACAATGAGCTGTATGAGCTATATGCCGACATCTACGTGGTCAAACGCATTAATATACAGCGATTGCGTTAGCTGGGTCATGTTGTGCTGATGGACCCAAATGCTCTAGCACGGAAAGTTTTCGACAACGAACTCGATGGACGGCGCAGAAGAGGGCGACCAAAACTCCGTTGGAAGGACCAGGCTTTTGAAATACTATCGAAACTTGGTGTGACGAATTGGAGGAGAAGCGCAGAAGATCGAAGCGCCTGGAGTTATTTTCTACGGGCGGCGTATAATAGATAAGACTATCTATTCCACATAAGAAGAAGAAGAAGTTGCAAGGAAAAAGTTGAATTTAGAAATGTCAGTCAATTTGTGTGAGAAGGCGTTTTTGTACCAGAACGGGCTGTTTTAGCCCAGTTATAATCCCCGAAAACTATTGGACAAAGTATTATGTAATATATTGTGTCAATATTTATGAAATTTTATAAAAATTTATGGCAGCTATCGTGTCTACCAGCCAACCAGCCAGCCGTACCGGCAGACATCGCACAATCGATTTTAAAACACATTTGGTCGAAAAATACAATACAATACAACTACTCCGGGGTATTAAATTTTTAGCCATATCAAATGATATATACAGAGTGACGCACTAATCGTGCTACTATCAACTGCCAATGGGGATCGTTATTTAATGATGTTTAAGGAGTTTATTTTATCCAGAAATGCCTCCGTTTCAACAGCATTTCAGCGAAATGGAGCAACTGCTCACATAGCCAGAACGGTTACATTAATATACAGAAGCTCCACTTTCCGCTGGCCCCTAAGGCCACCTGACCTGACTGTATTAAACTTATTTTTTATGGGGTTATGTCGGGCAAGAGGTGCACAAAACGAAACCAAAGGATTTGACTGCATTGAAAGAGTCGAAAGAGACGATCCCAACTTCAACTCTTAATGAATTTCCTGGTCAGATATCGCATATGCGTAAATGAAATAAGGAGAACATTTAAGATTGATCTATCATCTTCAAAACCAATTAGTTAAATAAAATATAATAAAATTGAATTTTCTATAGAATAAAAAAGATAAAAAAAATTAATGAAATACATTGACTGAAAATAAAGTTATTTGAATTTCTTATTGTAGCACAATTTGGGTGCCACCCTGTTTTTTACTTCTTTGGGAAAAGAGAAGTGGTTAAGTGTTACCTTATAAGTGCTTATGGAAACTTATTTAAATCTTCATAAACATTATATGCTTCCTCTGGTTTATAAGATTTGGTGAAAGCGCCCAAAATCATGTGAAATTTTGTTAAACTAGAAAACAACATTTTCAAAATTGGTATACCACCGTATAGAAGTTCTTCGAATGAAAATCTTTCGAATTTATTTCCCAAACAAAATAAACCTCTATGGAATGGTATCCTTTTACACGGTCTTCTAGAATATCTGAACTTACACGATTATTATGCGTTGTTCTCATTCACGCTCCGTTTATTTATACATTTTTTGTATTTTGTAGAAAATCACCAGATGGATTCCCTTTAAGAAATCATCCCACTCTTAAAATGAACACTCATCATAGACTCAACGCCAAATTTTGCATCGGTTTGAAATCTCAAATACAGACAATGCCAACGGGACTGAAAGCCAATCAGAAATTATTACACTGGACATTTGGTTTTGTCAATAAAGGCGGCATGTGTCTGACATTCATTCCTGCATGCATTCCAAGAACAACAAAAAAAAATGCATCTAAAACAACACTATCATTGTCACATGATTCGACATTTGTTGTTAGCTGTAGTTGTACATTAGAAATGTTCAAAAGTCCCTGCGATGATGATTCGAAATTCTTGGTTTACCATTTCAAATGCAGCTTTTGTACGTGTGAATGAATGCGGAACACAAAAGTTGGTTCATCGATTTTTTGTAATTCATGTTTGGAATGCCCTCTGTGAGCAAAATGATGCAGCATTGGCGAGATGAAAGATCCATCATTATTAGAGACACAGACACGCAGCAGTCACAACGCCAGCATTGCTAGCAGTAGCAACAAACAAAACATTTACCCCAAATGATTTCAAGTGACAATCATAATTGTTTGTAGCCGTCTTTGTCACGACAGTGATTGTTAACAATCACAACTGTTGTATGTCGTACGTGCTATTTCTTGAAAGAAAACGAAAGAGAAAAAACTCACATCCAGCCAAGAATCCAAGTGACACTTATTGATTTTTTCCCCCCCAAGTTTATGCAGGAATGACTGTACATTCGCCACTGGTTCAAAATCAGTTGTTTGCATTTTCCATCATACACATATGTATTTCCATATTTGAATTGATGTCTGATGACTTTTATTTCGCATACTTTTGTTTTGAAATTGCCATTTCCTCGATTTCCTTTGGAAATTTGTTTTTCTTTTGGGCTGATTTGGTTTAGAGCTGATTTCTCCTCCATGCTGATGCAATAATTTGTTGTTTTCTTATCATCCACAACTTAGATTCAAATGTATTTTGTTGGCTAATTTCGAATTTCAAGTTAGAGCTTTAAATGTAAAGTTATCATATTTATTTAGTAATTTAGTATTAAAATATTGAAAAACTTTGTCAAGGTAATAATTGTAGTTAGTTGAAAGCGCAATCGGATTACGCTAGATGGCGTTAGAAAGATACGATTCAGTGCTTAATAAAAAAAAAACTACTTAGATCGTTTTACAATTGTTCAACTCAGCATTATTTGAGGACATCAAAGATGTACACCAGTAAAGAGCAAATATGCCATATTTCACATTTTTCTTCTGTAAAGGGAAAGACATAAAACGGGCCGGTGAAAATGTGAATGATGTTTATGATTTCGTCGATTTCGTTACAGTAATTTTAATGTGAAAAATGCATCACGTTCTAAAAGGCCAATTGTGGAAAATGTCGATAAAATAATGGAAATCGTTGCGCATGGCCATCATGCAAGCACTGTTTCGATTGTCCAGGAGCTGAACATTACACAAGTAACAGTTTGGAATCACTTAAATAAGGTTGGATACAAAAAGCAATTCATTGTATTCCAAATGAATTAACTACGTTATGGACCGAATTTCCATGTGCGAGTCGCTGTCGAATCGCAAAGAAAGTGGATGGTGATGAGAAGTGGGCCGTTTACGATAATATCAAGTGAAAACGGCCATGGTCGAATCAAGGTAAGCCGGCACAAACAGTGCCCAAGCCGTGATTGGTGATCAGGAAGGGTATTCAGGGTTTTTTAGAGAATAACCTACGGTGACGAGCAGTCATATTCTTTTGAGCTGGGATTACCCTTGATAACATCAAAGTTACAGGGCTTTTAAATTTGAATTTTGTGTGGAAGATATCTCAAAACATGGATATATATTTAACGCAACAAGAACGCAAAATTTAAATGACTGATGCAGCAATTGAATTGTTTCTGTGGCTGTATGACATGTGGCGCCGTCTTGTTGAAACCACATGCCCTTCACATTCATTTCTTCAATTCTAGGCACGCAAAAACTGGTTATCATTTCACGATACCGAACACCACTGACTGGTTGCGCTTCACATGCCTCATTTTCAATTTTCAAAACAATTTCACAATGAGAATGCGTTGTTCATTCGTGTGGCGCTCCATTTTTACTAACCTCGTACCTTCTACTAGCAAACAATAACAATTGTTCAAATGTCAAACAATGACACTTCGAATGGCGCCAAATTTAAATCTTGTGTTCTTGTTGGGACATCCTTATATATATACATATATATATATAAAGGATATATACAGGGTGGGTCATATGAGTGTTGGCGATTTAATTCTTCAATTTCTCGGTAACGCGCGGCGCGGGTGGCGGGGGGATATTTTGTTCGCTGCGCCGCTTCCTGGAAATTTAGTCGCCATAGAGCCGTACACGGGAGTGCAGCGTGCATTTTTTACGACGAATTTTGAGACGTGATTTGCATTTGAAGGCTTATAACATTCAGATAGTCCAAGAATTAAAACCCGATGATGTCAATAACCGACTTAACTTTGTCAATTTGATGCTAGAGCGGTTCAACAATTTCAACAACGTGATTTTTAGTGATGAGGCCAATTTTCACCTTAATGGCCATGTGAACAAGCAAAATTGTCGGTTCTGGTCCGAGACTAATCCCCGACGCTTGCATGAACGTCCACTTCACAGCCCTAAGCTTGTCGTGTGGGCTGGGATAACGTCAAACGGTATTATTGGACCATACTTTTTTGAGGACGAAAGAGGGCATGCGATGACGGTTAGAGCGAACAATTATTGCAACATGCTAGCAGACTTTTTGGTGCCAGCTTTGCAAGAACTTCAAGGCAATACCTCGAGGATGTGGTTTCAACAGGATGGGGCCATATGTCATACGGCTAGGGTATCCATAGAGCTGCTGAAAAATGTTTTTCATGGAAAACTCATTTCGAAAAGGGAGGATATTGAATGGCGCCCACGTAACCCCGATCTCTCTCCATGCGATTATTTTCTATGGGGCTACCTCAAATCCGTAGTCTACGAGAATAATCCGACAAATTTAGAGCAGTTGAAGAGGAACATTATTCAGGAAAGTAACAAAATACCGAGAACAACTTTCCAACGAGTTTTCCAAAATTTGCGACTTCGGTTCCAAGAGTGTCAAGCAGCCGAGGGAAGCCATTTGGACAACATTATTTTTAAGTCTTAAAAATTCCCATGCTTCTGTTTCTTAAAATACAAATATATATTTTTTATGTTTCGTAGTTTTTTTTAATTGAATATTTAAACCGCCAACACCCTTATGGTCCACCCTGTATATATATATATATATATATATCAATTTTTTTTTCGATTTTATATATATATATATATATATATATATATATATATCAGAACAGAGTGGCCAAAAAAAACTGAGTATTCACTAGGAAAGCGAAGCATTTCAAATGAGCCATTAATTGATCCAAATGACGCTTTTCTTCCATTATTCGTGGATCTTTTTAAAAACTTTGTCAAAGCTCTGGACAAAGATGGTGCAGCATTTAAATATTTATTAGCGGTTTTTCATATGCTAAAATCAAAGGAGGCATACTTGTTGGCCCTCAGATCAGGAAGCTATTGAATGCTGACAATTTTTCTGAATGTTTATTGGAAAAAGAATATGGAAACTGGAAATCTTTCAAGAGCATCGTGAACAGTTTTCTTGGAAACAATAAGAGTGAAAACTACCGACAAATTGTTGCTGAATTATTGAAAAATTATCACGAATTAGGTGCACGATTGTCACTCAAAATGCATTTTCTTCATTCGCATTTAGATTTTTTCCCACAAAACCTACGTGCGGGAGCGACGAACAAGGGAAGCGTGCTCACTAAGATTTAATGAAAATTGAAAAAGATTATCAAGGCTTTTGGGACAAAAGCATGCTGGAAGACTATTGCTTGACTCTGATACGTGAAACCGAACCAACAAAATACAAACGATGTTCAAATAACGCCATTCACTTTTGAAAATTCATTGATTTTTGAATAAACTAATGATTTTTTATTTATTTATTTACTTATTTACATCTACTGAGCATTGCTCTTACAGATTACAAAAATAGGAAAAATTGAATAAGATAACATAACTATAGTTACAAGTATATAACTATACATATTTATTAAGTAGTCAGTTGCAATAGATTACAAAAATAAATTACAAATTTGGTAAAAATCTTCAAAATGAGGTATCAACTAAAAGCCTGAGTACAGCTCGTATAAATGAAAACCTATTGAGAGTTATATCAACAGTATTGGCCACCAAATTAAATATTTGCAAACATCGAATAATTGGTTCATTCCTTCCATAATTAGTTCGATGGAATGGAAAAGCGAACAAATGAGTTTCGCTTAAAGACCGTGTTGGTATGTGAAAGGGTAGAACGGATAGCAATTCGGGCGAATCAATGTTTGAATCTATAATATCCTTTATAAAAATGATGCCTTGAAGCTTTCTGCGGTTAGAAAGTTCCATAATTCCAAGAATATTGCAACGGCTTTCGTACGGTGGCATGTTATCAAAAGAAAAGTTCTTTCGAAGGGCAAATCTTGTGAAGCGCTTTTGAATTTTCTCAATCCGATTGATACCTACTTCATAAAAAGGACTCCAAACAAAGCTTACGTACTCTAAGTGAGATCTTACCAAAGACCCAAAATAAAACAGTGATAGCTTCAAAATTCAAAAATATTTTGGTATTTCTTTTTAAAAACCTAAGTTGTGAATTGGATATAGAAACCATGTAATTTATATGATCTTTAAAAGTCAGTGCGCTATCAAAATATATACCCAGATCTTTTACGATGCTCACACGCGGAAATGTTTGATCGTTTTCATATACGTAGCTGTACATAATTGGTAAGTGCTTACGAGTATAAGTCATAATATTACACTTAGAAAAATTTAAAAATAATATAAAATAATAATAATTTAAAAATATAAAATAGCTTCAAGTCATCCGCACTATACTTTAATATATTAAGGATGTCATTGACAAACGGGTATGAATTACTCACGTTTGGAATAATCCGGAGGTCAGGTCATGGTCAACGCAATCCAATATGCAATTGTATTTGTTATGCAAAACAAGGAAGAAAAACATTTTTTTTTTATCTCGAAAACCAGACGTGATAGAGAAAAATCAGTTATAGATTCGAATTCAGCCCACCAAATTAGTCTAGGAAAGTTTAAAATGTGTTATCATTTAAATGGTACAAAGAGATTCGTGAAACGAAGAAAGTTCCGCGGCTGTGTCTTAAGTAACCATCTCCTTCACTTTAATATCAACTTCAATTTAAGATGTTGATGGCCATCAAGATTAGAGTGAGGCTAATCTTTTCCCATATTCCGTTCACTTTTGAATGCAGTGTACCACTTATAGGGCACACGAAATTTAATTTCATAAGGAGGTGGCATTTCAATTTATTTGACTACTATTAATTGACCTACTGGGTTTTTCCATATGCTCAACTTAATTATCCAGTCGCCTAAGCAGTGTTTCCAACAATTTCATCCAACTAAGTATTGCAGCTACGAACCCGTTAATGTGCCTTAGAAAGCAAAGCTTAAAGCCGAGTTTTCGACATTATTAACCCATTCCAAATGATGCTGTACGCATTTCTGGTTTTCTTTTATAAGCAGGTTTAAAAGCTGGTCTAGTATGAAAGGTAACAGCTAAATCCTCATAGCAATTAAACAAAGCAACGAAGTTTGTTCAATAGCATTTTAAACGTAATATGATATCTTAAAAGGAAAGTGGAATGTCAATTACCAATACAAGTCTTCTCACGCTGTATCTGATTTAATTTGTTAACGGATACGAGTATACTCGTAGATCGAAACACATTAAAACACACCTTCTACTGTGATTTGTGACAATCCATAAAAACTGTTTGACATTATTCACAACACTTAAAACACCGTCCATCATGTTTGGTGACACTCGATTTAACATAGAATTACAATACTTTCTGTTGACTTACGCCAATCCCACTTGAAAAGGGGGAAGTAGAAGGAATCAACAGAGATAATAGTGAAAAAAATCATTCACTTTTCCTGTTACATTTTCTTATTTTCCATTTATCTGATGCTGCGTTTAATTAATTTTTATTATCTCCCTTCTAATGTGTTCTAAAATCGACACCTTTTCTTCTCTCTTATGATACAAACAAACCATTAAAGTCTACCAATCGAAAAATTTTAATTTGAAATAATAAAACGCATATAAGAATCGAGACCAACATTTTCTGGGCTTGAAATATGTCTGAGTGAGAGGATTCAATATACAATTTGAAGATTATTTCGGTGTTGCAGATGATGCGAAGCATTCCAGATCAAATGATCTAAATTGATTTTCTACTTCATTAATTATGAAATTAGTGGCGGCGCGTGAGAAGAAAATTCAATATAAATGTAGAAAGTTGTGGATTGTATATGGGGCAGTATTAAGATATACACATACACATAGGAATATAATATTAATATATATATCCATCCGAAAGTCTTAATATGTATGCCAATTGGAAAGCATGAATGCAACACCCAGAAAAAGTGGTTTAAAGTACTAAATGTTGGCCAAATTTCCGAAGTTCAATTTGCTTCCTATAATACCGTAAATTAAGTTTCCATCCATCGTAACTTCGAAAGAGTGCTTTAAAGTACCAAATATTGGCCAAGTTTCCAAAATTGAATTTGCTACCCATAATTGCTTATTCGGTTAGTGATATGAATTAAGTTTCCGTCCATGGTTTTGGTTTATAATGCTTGCAGATACCTTCTGATACTTTCTCAAAATTAAGTTATCAAAGTCACCAAAGAAAACTAAATTACTAATTTGGAAATGAAATGAAAAGTTATATATTAATCAGAAAAAATGCTCTATCTAGACAGATTGTTTAAAGTGGATTTTAGTACGTTTAATTTGACACACGGTTTTTGTAAACAGTTCTTTTCAACCGGTTTTTGTTTTTAGTTAGGGTTTGCATGACTCGGTACGCACGAGATTAAGCAGAAAGAAAAATGTTCGTAACCAAGCACAAAGGAAGCTCGACGTCGCTAGGCTGCCTACCCCTGAGATAGCCACAGTCTGCTCCACCAAACTCTCACAACTACTACAACTAAACGACCCTGATCCTGATGTTCCTCACGCACAGTGGCAACATATTGCGCATTCTATGACAACTATGGCATAATATGACAACTGCTATGAAAACCATACTTGAGTATGCTACGATGAAGAATGTCGCACAGGGTCTGAGGAAAAGGATGCTGCATACAGGGCAACGCTGAAGCCAATTGTAACGCGTGCAGTTAGGGAACACCACAAGAAGAAGATAAGAGAGGCACACCAACTTTTTAGGTGGAAGAAGCGGTTGTGGAAAGAGCATGAGAGTGAGAAAATACAAAAGTGCAGGAATAGAGGTGAAGCCCGAAAATTCTATCAAAAGATAAAAAAAAATACAGGGTATGAAACAGGGCTTCCCTCCTATAAGGGCACCCCAACTATCAACGATGGCATAAATTGTCCAGCTCCGAGCCAAGCAGAGTTTAGAACAGCAGTATTGCGGCTTAAGAACAACAAAGCTGCGGTCGCTGATGTGTGAACGTTTACAACTATAATTTTGAAGTGGTGGAAGAATTCATCTACCTCGGTTCCGCTGTGAACAAAAAGAATAATGTCAACATGGAGGAAAAGAGAAGAGTATTGCTTGCTAACAGATGTTACTATGGGCTAAGTAAGCGATTCAATGATAAAGCCCTCTCTCGACGAACAAAAATCCGACTGTACCAGACGTTGGTTCTACCTGTCTTGTTATATCTTGTTTTTCGAGATGAAAATACTCCGGAAAATATATGGAGTCATCATCGTTAACGGAGAGTATTGGCGTCGCCTAAACAACGAGCTATATGAGCTATATACCGATTGCGTTGTATTATGCGGGTGAACCCAAATACTACGGCATGGAAAGTTTTCGACAACGAACTCGATGGACGGCGCAGAAGAAGGCAACCAAAACTCCATTGGAAGGATCAGGCTTTTGAAATACTATCGGAATCTGATGTGACGGATTGAAGAAGAAACGCAGAAGGTCGAAGCGCTTGAAGGATGTCTATTCCAATCGCCATCTAAGAAGAAGAAGTTCTTACATAAAACTAAAGATGCGTTGCCTTCGTAAATACTTCCAAACTATTTCAAGGTATCCACTGGCTATTTATGGGCTGGACTCTTTCAAAATAATCATAAAAAATCGGAGCTTTCTTTTATATAATTTGCATTGTTGGTGTTTCTGTAGAGAATGTAGAGGCCCAGAGGAAATTGTTATATATGAAACTATATCATTTTAATGGAATTTTTATTAATATAAATTACATTTTCGACGGCTTACTATTCTTGGCGCACGTTTTGTAAAACCGACCATCTTTGCACTAATGGAACCGCTAGAAAGCCACTGCCCAAAGTGCTAATTTTATCAATTTATTTGAATGTTAAGCCATTAATGCTGAGTGGGATAAATTAGAAGGAAAAATTCATTTAATTCATATCAATTATCACTTAGCACGGTACATTTTCCCGCTCGCATGCTTTTTTAGCTTGAAGCCCATTCTTGGTTATGAATGGAAAAAACGCGTTCAAAGTTTAAAATTAATTATTTTCTGAATAGGGGCAAACAAATTCCAGAACTTGTACACTTGACCTATGTTTCTCATGCCAAATTTCAAAGAATATCAAGAAAAAAAATATAGAATATTTATAGTAAATTTTCCAAAATTTTACAATTGCATTCTAAATTCTTTTACTAAAAGGATCAACAAACCCACTGGTATGAAGCATTTACATTAAAGTTTGTATTGCTAAGCCATGGGCACCTAAAATTATACTAGTTAGTAATTTATGATGTTATTGCTTTAAAATTCGATTTAAATTGCATCAACTGAGTAGCTTTCAAAAACTTCAACAGTCAATTTAGAAAATCAAAATTATAATTTGTTCAATTTCTTGCCGAAATGAGTGATAATTCGAAAAAATATGGTTGCAATTTCGACATCGAGGCAAAAATACCAAAGGAAGTTTACGAAGGTTTCGTCGCGACTCAGGCCACACTTATTGGTGTCCGTGGCTGGATTGAGGCGACGGCAAAAGGATTCAAAGGAAGGCTTGAGACTGATAATAGAGAGATAATGGAACAAATTAAAAAAATCATGGAAAAATCTAAATACTTCTTGGGTTTGATAACGAAGGTGATATTTTCGGAAATAAAAGAAATTGAAAAATTTACAGAGGAGTGCTTTAAAATCAAATAATGTGCATTTAGAAAAAAATTTGTTCGCCTATATAAAATAAATGTAAATATAAATTGGTCAACAAATTCCGCTATCATGACCGTGGCTTATTTTTTTATTTATTATTCCATTGTCTATAGCAAAAGCTAGAGCTGTCCATTCTAAGAGCAATGTTTCTTCCAGTGTTGCGGCAATTTAAGCAATCGTTGCGATGGCGACCTTTCGTTTCTGGCAAACAAATCCGTATTGTAGCAAGGAATTTGAGATAGGATTCTGAAAAAGTCATTCGCAGTTTTAGATATTTGTCAACCGTTTGCAACCGTGTCTGTTGAAAGAACGGTAAATATCATACCGCTTGATGTGGGAAACTGAAATTTTGTATAAAAGCAACTCTTGGCCATAGGCAGGTTAGGTTCGATATTAAATCTGCCCAGTAGAAAAAATTTACCTACACAAGGACTGAGCACATCCTAAATTCTCTGGCAAATGATGATTTTAAGACTTTTTTTATATATAAACCGTCCCAATCTTTATAATTTTTGAAGAAATTGACCTAGTTGTGGGTACGTTTACTGAAAGCTAAAAAATACGTAGTTTCACTGAAATCGCGGGCTAATCCTATACACAGGGTTATCCATTTATTTCGGTTTCAAAAGTAAGTATATTAAATAAAATACGCCTAAAACTATGGTTTCGATGAAACTTTTATTTCATTATAATGGTTGGGCCTTGCCCTTCATGTACGAAATACAATGTCATTTGAAAGACGGCCTCTGGATAAGTTGCTGCAGTGATTCCTTTTGAGGTTCCTTCAGCATCATTTTCCAAAAATACGGCCCAATTACAGATATTCGATTGAAAGCCCACGTTTGAATTACCATTTTTGTAGCAAGTTTTGAATATGTTTACGTGTTCTTCGGTTGTTAAACGATCCATAATGGCAAACCTTTTACTAAATAAATAACACTTCAGATGAGAGGTATTTAATTTCTAAATAACTGGCAGCCTTGCCAGACCGGGTCGAAACCACTAACTCAATCTGTCTATGACTATGAGATGGGCAAAATCAATCAGATACGAAAATGATTTGCTTGCGTAAGAACTCTGAACCCATTTACAAAAAAATTGGAAATTTTCAAAATTTTCCAAAAAAATTTTAAAATGTATTCGTCAACTAAACGCCTTATATTAAGGCGATTAGGCGATTATTATATTAAGATGATTACCAAGAAAATGATCTATAATGATTCGTATACTATTCTAGGGAAACGTCGTAATTGTGGGTGTTGTTATTGGGAAATATTCACGATTGTCACTTCAATTTGTGCCTGGTCGCAAGAAATTTATCAAAGAAAAAGTGAAAAAAATAAAGGACAACCTTACTGAAAACCTAAAATATGAGTGAAGCATTTAAGTGTTCTAATTCTATATATTATATGAAAAACAGGAGTTTTTGTCACGTCCATTTACATGGCGTTGAATGTGCATATCGGCCAAAGTAGTACTATAGACGACAGGCTTCGTACCTATTCACACTCCTTATTGAAGGAAAGCCCTCATTATATACATGGTTATCGAAAAATATCGAAAATTACTCACTTTCACCGGTAAGTCAATATTTCCACAGGAAAATGGTGATAACTCTATGCTTCTTATATTGGAAGAAATTGCCTTTGAAATGCCAAATTATCTGACAATGAGTCGGTACATCGTCGAGGCTAAAGTGAACCACAATCCGTGAAAAAATGTTGAAATCAGTACGTTTGCCCAATTTGTCGCTTGAAGCACCATTTCCTGTTGCATCTATCAAATATTTCGACGTCTACGGCACAATGTATTGGAGATTCTGGAAATAAATTAACCAGTGAAGCATCGTCTGCAAGCCCAATAACAGTGGGCCACCCCTCCTTTCCAGAGTTCAACCCCTCTTTCATGACTTCAACGAGCCATACTTGTCAAAGTCATTTCACATACATACAGTCCACACCATATCAAAGGATTCTTCCTCACGGTAATCCCAATGATGATCCTCATTATTCTGTGTTAAACACCGCCACATTCGGTGTCAGCTGTACCCCCTATCGGGACACTAGAGTTCTGCTAGGACTAGCTACGCAATGTGCGCCAGAAACCCCCGTTGTTTCTGATATTCTCAGAAATTTTAAGTACGTCGACGACGTCTTATGGAGATCAACCGATTTTTCCGAAACCATTGCTGCTAAAAACCACCTTGTAAATGTTTTGTCTTCTGCTGTATTCTTCCTAAGAAAATGAACATCCAAGCATGAGTCTCTATTGCAAGGTATCCCCCCAGAACAGTTACTTGACACAGAGTTCCTGAAATTATCTGATACAAGCAACACCCAAATGCTTGGTCTACGATGGAACTCTGGAAGTGACTATGTCTATTTTACCCCCCGCAAGAACTTTGTTCAAAATGCTTCCTCTAAGCGCATGGTGTTACATCAAATGGCAATGCTATTTGATCCCGCCGGTTGGCTTGCCCCTAAAATTATAGTTGCAAAAATCATTATGCAACAAATCTGGAAACACGAAACGGATTAGGATGAAATCCTCAAAGCTGAAACTCTTATACAATGCCAGAAGTTTCTCGACTATTACCCCGTCATCGAGAACATTAGAATACCCCGCTATGTCGAGTACGACTCCTCGTGCAGTGTAGAGTTTCACGCTTTCTGCGATGCCTCTGAAAAGGCTTACGCAGCCCCACTATATGTTAGACTGAGAACGGCTAATAGCCGTATTCGCTCACATTTGTTGACAGCCAAACCAAAGGTTACCTCCGTCAAATTTCTGACATTGCCTCGAAAACATGGCGCCGAACTAATGACGCGTATGATCAATTATTTACGAATTGATCCAGAACTTTCCGAGCATAACTTGTTCCTGTGGACGGATTCCACTATCGTACTCGCGTGGCTACGAAAATCTCCATGCATATGGAGTACTTTTGTGGTCAAACAAAGAGCCTCGATTGTTGACAAGGTAGGCAACAATAATTGGCGGCATGTCTCGTCGCAAGACAATCCTAAGAAGATTATGGCTCCTGTCCACTTTTTTTTACTACACAAAGTTTTCTGTTCCTCTCCTTTGATAAAATGACACTTGTAAAAATATCAAAACTTTCCTAGAGCGCATATGCATGTATTAAGGAGGCTAAAATATGCACTACAACTTAGTATATTCTACAGTTGTCAGAACAAAATGCAAATAATGTCGGCGTCATTTCGAATACGACTCGTACTAAACACAAATTGTCTTGTGAACATCCGCATATTTCTTATCGATAATAAATGCAATTAAAATGAATATACGGCTGTCATAACAGCCTGAGTTGCTTACAAAATATACTTCATATCCTGATGTAGCACCAATACGAGTAGCGATGTCAGCAACATCGTCAATTGTCCATTTGTAGCCAGACTTTGGCCATGAGACCATGAGAAGAGGCAAGATATTCGCTCTATGGATTTTTCTGGTGTTGGAAAATGAGAAGCTGACAAATAATAATGAATTGAAAATCTTTTAAAAAGTTGGGCAAATTTTTACAGCGCATTCATGTAAATAAGTTGGCTCAAACTGCCATCAACGCAAAGTGAACTTTTAATCACAAACAAAGGTAATATTGAACTCCAATTTTGTTGCCAGTTTTACCAAAACCTACAAAACTCTACACCTTACGCAGTCGAATGTGAAGTCCACAGAATTGCTCTTGTCAACATCAGCTTTGTCTCCTCTCAAGTTCGGCTGTAACCAATGTGATACCTAAATTCCCGCACTGCTGAGTGATAGTTGGTCTCTTCGTGGTCTTCGTAACTCTCTTCGCTTAAACCTTATCAATTACAATGATATTATTTTAATGATATTTCCATTTCATTCTTAGAATTTTCCATCTCGTTAAATTGTCCGACGGCGATGACAAAACGTATTTTCTGACACAGCAGCAACGACAAGATCATGATAAATCCATCTTCAAAATGCATTTCTACATCAGTAATAACATCAGCGCCAACAACAATTTCTTACAGCATCTGAGGAGGGAGAGGAAACTACGATATTTCGTTTTCAATATTCGGAATGTTTATTTATCATTCCGGAACGCAGCAAGGCTACTTTACTGTCAAATGAGAAACGAAATCCCGAAGGAGAAGTAAATAATCAGGCACAAAACAGTGACACTGGAAGCTGAAAGCAATGAGAACGACAATGATAGTGAGGCAACCCAAACATACGGAACAGCAGAGGAAGAGGCACAACACAGACAACAAAACATGAATGAATGAAGAATAATGGAAGTAAGAAAACGCCATATCCCGGGACACCCTGATAGCTAGAGAAACATTTACGCCTTTATATATTGCAAACAAAAAGTCAGTGTTTTTTTGGAAATCGAATAAATACCGATGGATGGAATTGTATTGAATTTATGATGACCTTCTGAACTGCACCATAGAGTACACAAACACCGTGAATATATTGCCGCTACTGTCAGCGTACAGTGGGACGTCAATACCTTCATAACAAATAGATATATTTATTTGAGAGACCGTAAATCATCTAATATGCTTTTGATCGAAGTAAAGTTGCTCAAAAGTATATCTCACATTGTTTATCCAAATAATTGCAATCTCCAATATAAATTAAATTTTATTCAATAACCATCTGGCAAGATTTAGGCAACATTTTGATTCCTGATTGGAAAAATGACTGATCCTTTCTACCGAAATATTGGTACAATTTAATTTTTAGGTTTTTGAACAAATGTTAGCGTTTGTGCTTAGGGGGGAAGCATCGATTGGTATCAGCACTTGGAGAGAATTTGATAGGGATGATAGCGGTTGACGTGGATTTCAATCGATCTTTAGCAAAGTTGTGGTTCTTATGGTGTGGACTGTGTCTTTGGTAAAAGCAAATTTCCCTGTTTGCCGTGGCGGGCCTAAGATTCTTACAATCTCTTGTACGACCAGAAATTGTATTAGGATTTAGGTAGAAAGAGAAACCCAGAGATTAAACCCCAAAGGATTAGAATTAGTAGCGAGATCTTTAAGGGCAACAGGTTATACCTTATCATAAAACGCTTATTAAATGATTGATGAACAACGAATGTTCTGTTATAATAGGTAATTTCAATGTAGAATTCGGGATGAGGGTATATCGGGTTGCATCGCTATGATGTGATGCAAAAAAGTGCCGTTTTTCGCTTACTAACTTAACTTGTCATTTTACAATTTAACTTTCTACAATTCACTGTATTAATTAATTCACAATAGGTAACAAGTACATCTTATAGCATAGTTAAACAAAAGCAATTCACGATTGCATACATTTTTAAAGTGCAAATTGAGTATTAAATAATTTATTTTTAAATTATTATAAGTAAGTATAAATGCTGTAAGTTTATACAGTCCTCATCTGTACTGAAGGGTTTTCAATTAAAAAAATTGTGTATATTCCGGAATAAAACAAAATACGAGCATGCCAGATTAGTACTATGAAGTGGATGTGGCTTCATCTGCCATCCAATCTTGAATACTTTTTGCTGAGTGTGCACAAATTGTTTGAGATCTAGCGTTGCTCTGATGGGAAATCAAGCCTTTGCGATTTACCAATTCATTCCTTTTTTTGATTGCTTCATCAACAGTTGGCACTGAATTCAGAATTTATGGTTTGCTTCGTGGAAGCAGTGCTTCTCTTAACATAAGCCGCAGCGCTCTGAATTAACGATTAACAGCTCCACCAGCTTCGTTTTCGAAAAAACACGGCCCAATGACACCTCCAGGCCATAGTGCGCACCAAAAAGTTATTTTTTCCGGATCCAATGGCTTTTCCACAATCATTCTGGGTACTTCGAGCCCCATATGAGACAATTTTGCTTGTTGACGTAACTACCGAGTGAGAAATGAGCTTCACCGCTGAAGAAAATTTGGTTCGAAAAATCGACATAGAAAGCCTGTTGGTGTAGCCTCCAGTCAGAATATCTACGACATTGTGGCCGGCTTTAATTGTTACGTGGACTCTATATGGATAAAGGTGCAAATCGAAATGCAAATACGCCATAAAGGGCTGTAGGATAGGCTCAATTGCTGAGAACGCTGTGGAATCGACAAATTCGAATTATCTGCCACACTTTCACTAACAGAAGCGATATTTTCGGCAGTGCGTACATTGCGATTATGCACAGGCCGAACCATGAATGATGAAATGATGAAAATAATGAAATTTTAAAAGAATGGAAGTATTACAGCTTCCAGTCTCTTAAAATTTCATTAAAATCTTTTCAATTGCTTGCATAGAAGGTCGATTATGATGACCATAACCACCCTGTAAAGCACGAAAAGTGCCCACGTTTGAATCATCACTTTTGTGTGTTCATCGATTTTTAAACGATCTATCTTCGAAAATGGCACACCTTTCGCTAAATAAATAACACTTCAGATGATAGGTATTTAACAGCATATAGCCTTGCCAGGCCGGCTGTTTAGAAACCACTATGGATATGAGTCAATACCAAGCCTATAGTTTTCTCGCCTTTAGTCCCACTGTGAACTGCAGGAGTTCTTCTTCCAGCAAACATTTTCGTTGTGCCCAAATAAATCGGCGATGAAAAGATGCTGTTTTCCTTGAATCAGGAAGTATCGAATCCAATTCAATACTGTTATTTTTAGGAATTTGTGTTGATTTAAATCACCTGGAGGTGATAAAGTGCGTGTGTTTTCCTGAATTCCGGCCATCATTTGTCAGACCGACAAATTGAATGGAAATGAGTGCATAGAAAGAAATACGTGTTACTTTTACACTTTAAGGTCTTTTCACACACAACAATACATAAATACACTAAACACTAAACCCAACAACGCCGGTACTTTCTTCGCTTCAAATCGAGATTATATGGCGGCAAAGAAAACGAAGAAATATTAAAATTAATTGTAATTGTTTTCTCTCCTCATCCTCCTTCTCATTTCATAGAAATTATGAAAATAAATGAAAAAATACCTGAGAATTGGTGAAGAAGTAGTATTGCGTGTTTATGCGATGGCGACGATGATGTTGAAATTATGTCGGTTCCAGCTTCCGTACAAACAGACGCAAACAAGTACAGAGACCCGGTTCATACAGAGTTAAGAGTACTCGTACTACATAAATGTGGGAATTCCGTTTTATTTATTTGTTGGTATTATTATTTTTTTTTTTTTTTTTTTTTTTTTTTTTGCAGCTCATTACAATAAGCTGTTTGTTGAAGCTGGGGTATAGGTAGGTGACACTAGACTAGGCAAATGAAAGCCATCAGGTATTGTCTTAAGTAAAACGCGTGAGAAGTAGCCCATGTAAAGTAAAACGCAAGAGTATCACAACGGCGACTGCGGCAGCTGGCAGTAGCAACGAAATAATTCATCATAATTTGTTTAAACACATTTTATTTGTGTAATGTTTACACTGCCATTATTTACATTCTCATTATGGAAAATGAAAATCAAAGAAAGTTTTTCCATATCTCACAAAGAAAGCGTTCGTTCTAATTAGTCCGTCCCCCTTTGTGATATTTCGCTCTTTTGCTAATTTCCGCAGAAAAAGTTTTTTTTTCCAACAAAAATCCGGGCTAAACAATTCATGGTTAATGCAAATTTAAAAATGTTTACACTTTGCACATTGTTGGCACGACAGAAAGAAACTGGTGCGAGAAAAATACTGGAGTTTGCTTAAATCTGCTGTACTGCTTTTGAAGGATAGGGGATACACTATAGCAGAAAGTTCGCATAGAATAGTTCCAGCTGTTGTCCCAATTAATTTTAGCAACAAATAGCAGGTTCTCAATAGAATTTCTCTAATAATGTATGATGAACTGTCTCTTTTATGGAAATGAAATCAAACCAGCACAAACTAATGGAAAACTAAGATGTAAATGTGGAAATTAATCGACCTATTTAATCTTAGGGGGAACCGCATTATTTTACATTTGTAGGCAATGGAACTAACCCCTGCTTTCAAATTCAAGTGGAATTGTATAGTTAGATTTGCATCTCACTCTTAAGTTCTCCACTCTTGGTAATTCTGGGTATTATATAGGGTGATTTTTTAATCGTAGTTTTTTTTTTTTTAAATCGTATAAAACACTCAAATTTGCATCATATATTAAAATTTTTTTATTGGAATCGATAAATTGGTCTTTGCCATTTCATTTTTAAACATAATTTCATGTAAATGTTGTCCACGGCTCCGTCTCAAAATGCCCGTTTGGAAGGTCCAATTTTTCGTCACTTTTTCGAGCATTTCGGCCTGTATTCCACGAATAACGGGTGTTATGTTATCCTGTAAGGCTTCAATAGTGTTCGGCTTGTCCACATAGACTAAAGACTTCACATAACCCTACAAAAAATAATCAAGAAGCGTTAAATCACAGGATCTTGGGGGCGAACTCACAGGGCCCAATCGAGAGATAAGCTGCTCACCAAATTTACCCATCAACATATCCACTGTTTCACAAGCAGTGTGGCATGTTGCACCGTCCTAATGAAACCACATGTCAACCAAGTTCAACTGGGGCAAAAAAATCAAAGCTCGATATCATTCGTTGACGATAACGTTTCTTCCACGGTCGTCTTTGAAGACCGTGGTACAGTATACTTTGGTAATGGCAGAGTATACTGTACGCTTTTCACTTTGACAGATGACGTTTGGACGCCATTACCAACAGTGCTGCCAACCTTAAAAACTTAAATCTTAAAAAATCACCCTAAAACTGAACCAGCAGATTATTGCAAGCGTTATTCGTTAGACCATACTCACAGGATATCAACAGTGATACCAAGATGAAGCACAGATTTGTAGAGTACTTTAATTGTACACCCTTTAAAAAAGAAACTTATATTAGGTGAATAGACAGACGCAAAGTTGTACATGGGCTAAAAAGACCGGACCACGGCAGATATACCAGTCCACTTTATATAGAGTTATCCATCCTTCGTTTTGGAATAAAGTTGAATTAAACACATATAATGCAATGATTTTGATGAAACTTTTATTTCATTATAGTCCTTGGACTTTGCCATCATGCACAAAGTACAATGTAATTCCAAAGACCGCCTCTGAATTTGTTGCAACAGTGGATTCTTTAGAAGTAGTTTTCAAAATAATGCGGCCCGATGACACCTTCAGACCATAATGCGCACCAAACAGTCCCTTTTTCCGGATGCAATGGCTTTTCCACAATCACTTCTGTATTCTCCGAGCCCCATATGCGACAATTTTGCATATTGACGTAACCACCGATTGGGAAATAAGTTTTATCGCTGAAGAAAATTTGTTTTCATTTTTTTTTTTCGGTTCTTAAATGACCCATACTCGTAAATGGCATATATTTCACTGAATAAATAACACTTCAGATGACAAGTATTTAACAGCTGACAGCCTTGCCAGGCTGGCGGTTATAAAATAACTAAATAAATCTATATAACTATATATGAAACAAAAAAAAAAGAAATCCACTACATTTGCATTATATTTTATATTTTTTATTTTATATTTTTTTTTATATTTTATATTTTGCATTATATTTAATACGCGCCATTCTTTCCTTTTCTAAAACTTGTTGCCATTATGAAGTTAATTACATTATGTCTGCCTCATAGAAACCATCGCCTCATTCGCCATAGACAGAAACAGGTGATAATCACTTAGCGTCACGTAAATGTATAAGAACATCCTAATCAAACTCCCGGAACTTCTGACAAGTCACTATCGACAAGTGTGGTGGAGCACAATTCTTCTTCTATTGGTTAAATCTAGACGCTTCTGGGCGATTGCTTCCTTCAAACGGTATAAAGTGTACAGAATCTGGCCTTAGGGAAGCAGCTCGTAGCACACTAGTCGGCCAGACGTTTGAATAATGCCAGTGTTTAAAAAAAATGTTTTTTTTGTGAAAAATAGCAACCTTATAAATCAAATTTTTTAGGTTTCAAGGCGCCACGTTGTTTAGTATTTTTATTTTTGACCCATCAAAAGTAGACGATCTCAGTGAATGCGTAAAATGGAAAAAATTTATCACCGTTATGTAGCACAACATTTCCATTTGCAAGGTCTCAGTCCAACCAATATTAAAGCCGAGCTACTCTCTACTCTGGGGGAGTCTGCTGCTTCGTTTCCGACTGTAGAACATTGGGTAGCAGAGTTTAAACAAGGCCGTACGAGCTTCCAAAAACCGTAATGGTTAACCCATTGAGGTGTCCATGCCAGACACGGTTAAGAAAATCCATAAAATGGTATTGGATGATCGTCAGCTGAAGGTGCGTGAGCTAGCTGAAATTGTAAGCATTTCAGAAAGTGGTATACATCGTATATTGACCGAAGATTTCAATGATAGGCATTTCAAAAATTGCTATACATACATCGTGTATATGCCGAAAATTTGACGATAAGAAAACTGATGGGTGCGAGATGGGTGCCGCGCTCGCTTTCAATAGAGCAAAAACAGGATCGGGAAGATGTTCCACCGCAATAAAGCCGAATTTTTGCGGCGATTTATAACCATGAATGAGACAAGGCTCCATCACTTCACACCGAGGACAAAAGAACAGTCAAAGCAGTGGACTGGAATAGGAGAATCGTGTCCAAAGAAGGCGAAGAAGGTTCCATCTGCAGCCAAGGTCAAGGCGTCTATTTTTTGGGATGTGCAAGAGATTATTTTTATTGATTATTTTCTGAAACAAAAAATCATCATGCTAATTTATTGCAGTACTTAGGTGATGAAATTATAGAAAAAGGCGGCACTTGGCGAAAAAAAAACTGTTGTTTAATCAAGATAATACTTCAGTTCACACATCTACTATTGCGATGGTGTATTTTCTCTTTGCTAGTCTCCACTTTGATGTGCTCTCAGTTAAACAATCGCGAAACTGTCTGCTGCTCTATGGGTCTGTAGCATCCGACTTTGAGCACAAAGTCTCTACCAGCGTTTTTGGTTTCAACCAACAACCCGCATATGCTCGCACTAGGGAACCAAATGATCAGGCGAGAACTCAGTCACAGATGAGATCTGCGCAACAAAGCTGCTATCAAATTCTGATTTATACTCCATACTTCACGAGATTGATCGGCCTGCAGCAAAAAGAGTACAGAGTGGAAATTTTTACATACTTGCAGTTGCGGAGGCCACAGGTATTTTAATTCCAGTAATCGTGGTAGGCGTTGCGCTTCAATTCCGAATTAGCATCTTATGGAACACTGTGTACGAGTGTATGTGACGATATGTGGCGATTTTTTTAACTTTTGGAAGAATCGTTTGTGTTTCGCCTGTATACGCAATCTTTCTACATTCTTCCTCTTTTCTTTTACTTTTTATAGCTTTAACTCGCAGCCCGCGTAACAATTGGCTACAGCATTGCCTTGTCAGCAACATTTTGTTTCCTCAAATACAATGCGATGATCGTCATCGTACCAGGGACTGCCTAAAAGCGATTTCGTATACTTAAGTGATATTTTTGCGGTAAATATGTGCCGGGAGCATTTTGTACATTCAGTAAATTGACGGAATATTAAAATAAGTATTCCAGTTCGTTGCGCTAATATGCAAGTGACATAACAAACCCATTCAAATTTCGGCAAAAGGACATTCCATTAGGTAATTAATATGTCAGTTCACCTGAATTTTATGTTCTGAATCAATTTTATCATATTTAAAGCAAACGATGTGTGATGTGTGCAAAGTTTTACTCATCAAACGTCAGTTGTATGACCCGTAGAATTTACTAGTATACCCAAATTAATGTCTTGACCATTTATTCTCTAAATATTTATTCATAAGGATAACAGGGAAATTGTGCTAATTGACATTAAGATTTCTCCGGAGGAAATCTCATTCATATTCATGTCATTGTTCGTAAACTCCAAGATGTCTATTTAACACATTGTGTCAACTACTTTATACTCGATGTTTAAAGGTAAACTCATTCATTACACATCATTCACATGCAGTTTACGAGTGCATCATCACTGAGATTAAATGCAAGGATGTGCGTAATGTAATGTCAACAAATTTCGAGAATTTTATATGCTTAACTTTATCAGTCCGTACAAAAAGATGGGAATCAGCACTTTCAATACTATAAGCTGCTTTAGTTAATGCACATCATAATACAATAATTACACCAAGGACGTTGAAGTAAAAACAACGCCAACTACCATTTACAGCCATAAGGCAATTATGTTTGTCGGCCAACAGTCAGTAGACAATGTGGCCTTAGTGTTTAAGCGTTGACTGCAGTAAATAAAGATAATTTTGACAGACTTATAACTTCCTTCATGTACACGAATATGTGGGAATTTTTCATTAACACGCAATTTTTCTTACATTTAGAAGGGCAGACGGACACACGCAGGGCCACACGGCGGCAGCGGTGCATTCTTCTTACAATAGCAATTACGAACAGGTATAAAAACACCTCAGCTATACCCTGACACAGTCTCTGCCACTGTCACTAACGACAACCAAAGGCAACATGCCGCCAAGGTGTGATGAGGCGAACATTGCAACACTCTCTGATGCACGGGCACTCGCACCTTGTTACCCGGGTATCAATATTGAGAGTGGACAGGATATCAACTCTTTTGACTTGTTCTCTTCCATTGATGGTCTTCTGTCTGAGATTTCGGCATGTAATAATTATTAGGGAAAAGAACATTGGCTATTTAAGATAAAGATAGATTTTGAATACAGATCTCCGCTCCAGCACACAAACGCACCTTAACAAAAAAAAAAAAAAAAAAAAGAAAAATACCGTCTACCGGAAATGCGTAGCATTGTAACAATCAAAGTCGAAGCAAAATGACATTTTCTTTCGATTCTCCAGAGTCCGAGGCGACTGGTCGTGTCTATAAATTAAATCATGAGAACAACTGCCCTGTGAAATGTAAAATGGTACAATAGAGAAGAGCATAATGGAGAAAAAAAAAACACATTTTAAATTCCATTTTAAAATAATTACACTGAAAGCGAACAAGCAACTGCATCAGTTCCCGTAGTTAGATGTACAAGTGCTTAAAACATAATTTCAGAGATCAGCCATATCCAGCCATTCAACATTCATTCATCCTGATTCTAGCCGTTCCTTAGTTCCCAGCCCATCATCATCATCGCCAGTGTCATTATCGTTACGAGTACACGAGATCAGTCAGCTCAATGAGAAGATGTGAGAGTTGTGATTGACATTTTCAAGTAAAAATATGTCAAATATGTTTTTAAAATACTCCCATCGGTTGGATATCACGAAATCATGTCTGTCCATCTTCGTAACGTCTGGCGTTTCGTAAGCAAAATGCTTGTTTTATTTGAAACACGCACATTAAGAGATTTCGAAAGACTCCCAACATGAGCGTCCAAATGTTGCGAATTGTCACATAGCCACCATCTTCTGGGGGAAAGGGGAACGAGTGGAACAATACCATTGGCTCCGATTTTTCACAGATGCGGTACAATGAATTTTAATGGCCGCTTACAACATATGAAAATATTGCATCACATTGCGAATGTGAAAAGCTAAATTTATCTATTTCAAGACAACGAATAAGTTAAATTTTCCATGGGAAACAAAAGCATCTTTGAATTGGTGAGGAAAATAAACGCAATTGTTCATATGAAATGAGTTATTATATGAATAGGAAACGCCCTTAAAGGATAATACTCGTAGGCTTATTGTGCTCCTGGAAGAGCGAATACGCTGAAGGCGGCAAATCAAATCAAATGTGTAGGTTTTACATGAGTCTCGCTTTGATAGCCTTACCCATGGTGTGCCATCACACAGGTGCAGTTTTCTATTATTCTTTTCTTGGTTATGTGTTCTTTCTTTCTTCTAGCGACAGCAAGCGCCCCTTTGGGGTACTCAAACTAATCCCGAAGGATTAGTCAGACTACCAGAGATTGGAAGTAGGTCCCTTGCAAAAGCTCCCTAAGGTCCCACTCCCTCACTCGGCCAAAGTACCTTTGTAGTCACTTGGTATGAAGTGAACTACCTCCCGGGTAGGAGTTGAGGTAATCTAGGAAGACCTCGGATAGACATGAACAGTGTTTTCCAAGCTAATGCCTTCCTTCACCAACGCAACCTGAAGCAACGCAAAAGCACTGAAAACACTTGTTCGGGCAACCACAGCCAGCATGATGCTCCCACTAGGGGTCCAACACCATTGACCAGGAAAGAACAATGTTCCTTGGGCTCCTGGTCACCCGTGCTACCAGAAGAGAAGAACCCTCTGGTCTGGGTTTCGCAGACAAGCTACTCCAGTTTTGCTTTATCATACTTCGCATGGAACTGGTAATCCATAATCTACCGCATAGATTTTCAATGTCCGGGGAGAGAATATCAACACAGCAAAGCACACCATGCTCCAATCATAGTCCATTAACCAGATCTCTCTGGTCATACAACCATCTTAACGGAAAAGATAAATCTTCTGACATCAGCCGACGGCTTCTCTATAACCGCATCTGTTGCCAGGATGTGTCTTGTTTAACTATGACTCTCCCCTTTACTTGGTTTTCGAAAAACGAGTTCCAAGATCAGTTTGATGTCATATTATAGGTGAATCCCAAGACATAATCCACCTGTTCCTAGGGCGCCTGCTACAGGGTGTCCCAAAAAGAACGCAAAATTTAAATTTTAAATAAAACATAGATATTTAAAAAAAATCGTAAATCTATTTTACATCGTAAAGTAGACAGAATGCGGTTATGTATGGAACAACACATCGGGCAGAAGGCCGCCACATGCGATCTTTTAATGAAATTTTCAATGACCGTTTTGCATAAATGCTGCCGTATTTCATTAATGCAGCGTCCAATTTCCTCTTTTAAGACTTGAGTCGTCGTCGGCTTATTCGCGTAAACCATCGACTTCAAAAAACCCCAAAGAAAAAAGTCTAATGGTGTTAAATCGAACGATCTAGGCGGCCAATTCTGGTATCCAAAATGCGAAATAACACGATCGGAAAATGACTGATGCAGCAATTGAATTATTTCTCTGGCTGAGCTCGGTGTCGAATTGAGGTGGGTGGAATTTGAGCGACATCATCACGTACAGCTGTGACATTTTCGGTCGATCGACCTGGTCGAAGGCGCGTTGTTTTCTTTACATCACTAACGGATCCAGTTTTGGCAAATTTATCCATTAATCTCTTTACAGTTGACTCTTTCGGAGCATTATTGTGACCCCAAATTGATCGCAATTTGCGAACTGTAGCCGCAAAATTTTCACCATTTTGTTAAAACAATTTCACAATGAGAATGCGTTGTTCATTCGTGTAACGCTCTATTTTTACTAACCTCGAACCTTCCACTAGCAAACAATAACAATTGTTCAAATGTCAAAGAATGACACTTCGAATGGCGCCAAATTTAAATCTTTGCGTTCTTGTTGGGACACCCTTTATCTGAGGGGGACTACTTTGAAGGAGATAAAATAGAAATTGGTGAATGAATAAATATTTTCTGAGAAAAATTAAAATTCAACTTTTTTTTTTTGAACACACCTCGTATGATTACTTAGCTTTGCAATTGGTCTAATGGAAACAGTTTTGAAACAACTATGCAATCAAAATTGTTATTTACGCTTAGAAATTGTTGATGCTTTTATAAAGTGTGGCGTTTAATATCACCAATACGCGGAAGAGTGGGGACGTCTAGCTAACGGAATTTGTTTGGGAGACGATTTACTGAGAAGCCCTGATCTATATTGCTTAAATAGATAAACAATCATTAAACATGATCATAAAACTGCTTCTTCCTTGTATAATTAAAAAGAAAACATGAATGGAAGCATTGGTTAAGTGACTTAATTACCGTGTGTATACAAGGTAAACCAATAATGTAGTCATACCTTAAAAGTGTACCTCCGAAATGCCTAACAATCGTATATTAAGAAACCGCCAAAATATACAATCACTAAAATTATCGTCGCGTCTTCCGAAGAGGAATTTAAAATCACTTTTAATTTTAGTATTTCCCATTAAAGATTCCACCAATTAGAAAATAAAAACCAACCAAGTGTAAGTTAAGTGTAAATGTATCATTCGACTTTAAGAAGAACGTTGCAGCATCATGTGTCTTCCTGCGCTAATGCCTACAATGGAACACGCTCATCTGTCGACCATGTGTAAAATTACTCGTAAATGTGTATAAAAATAAATATCTTCTTCTTTTCCAAGTCAAAAGGAAAAGAAAAAAACTCTCTTGTCTAGACGTTCATAGATTTTTGTCGCAGTGATCTTGACATTTCACCTCAACTGAAGGCAAATAAGTGAATGATGCTTAAGAACAAACATATGTGTATTAAAGAGCATTCTTGTATGTGCGAAGAGTTCAATTTTGACTTTTTGTTAAAATTAATTATCAAGAAAATTTCATCGATGTTGTACGCAGGAATATTGAATGTGACTGCCATATTTGCATATTCAGGAACTACAGATAATTGAATACAAATTAGTCAAATTAGCTTTGTTAGAGACTCATTATTTTACGGTACACCACTTAAAATAATAAATGATCTTAACTATTAACTTATTTATGCTGATATGTGGATAAAATTATACATTTTTAATACAGGGTGGCGCAATAGAACGTGCATATTGCATCATCTTTTTTTGCGGGGTAGAAATGGCGCGGGCGCCTACATCGTTGTGTTGGCGGGCTCATGGAGTTTTAGTCGCTATGAATCACTTTGACGGGAAGCGTCGCGCATTTTGCGTGCGCGCATTTTACCAGAACTCTCGTTCATATATTGCTACTAGGCGACTATATTGTGCTGAATATGGACTGCGGCGAATTAGTGAAGCTCCGAGTGCTAATTTAATTAAAATATGGGTAAAGCGTTTTGAAGAGACCGGTTCAACATTTAAACCACAAGCAAATGGTCGCCCAAGAACATCTAGGACCGAAGACAATGTTGAGAGAGTTATGGAGTCAGTACGAGGAAATCCACAAATGTCGACTCGCAAGAGATCGTCTGTCTTACAATTATCGCGACGAAGTTTGCAACGAATTTTAACATTGGATCTTAAACTGCATTCATATAAGCTGCAATTAACACAAGAATTGAAAGAGTCTGACTTCATAACGAGGCTCGCATTTGCTAATGAAATGCTTAATCGATTTTCCAATTTTGACAATATCATTTTCTCTGACGAGGCTCATTTCCTTATGAATGGGTTCGTAAACCGTCAAAATTGTCGCTACTGAAACAGTGAAAACCTAAAATCAAACACCAGAAACCATTGCATAGTCCTAAAGTGACAGTATGGGCAGCAATCTCTGGCAGAGGAATAATTGGTCCTTTTTTCTTCGAAAATGCGCGGGGCCAAAACGTCACGGTTAATACGGAACGCTATGTTGAGATGTTGGACGGATTTTTGACTCCATAAATTGAAAGTTCAAGAATAGTGAATTCCAGAACTTGGTTCCAACAAGCTGGAGCTACCTGTCACATATCAAATGACTCCATGGCGGTGGTGAAGCAGATGTTCCCTGACAGACTGATTTCGAAAAGAGGTGATATCCCACGGCCCCCACGTAGTCCAGACTTGACGCCTCTTGACTTTTTTCTGTGGGGATACGTCAAACACAAAGTCTACAGTAATAATCCAAGAAACATCGTTCAGCTCAAGGAGAATACCCTTGGTGAAATGGCAGCTATTACACCAGTATTACTGAAGAAAGTTTTCAATAATTTTCGTTTGAGGTTGGAGGAGTACCGTCGTAGAGATGGTCACCATTTAGATGATGTTATTTAAAAAAAAAAATAAACTCCATTTATTACTCTACAATGCCTTAGATTTATTTTAACCATACCTTTTGTATTTATTTTTTAATCTATTTTTTAAATATGCACGTTCTATTGCGCCATCCTGTACAAGAAAAGATCTTTTTATATTATTTACTGAAATCTATAACATCACTACTAAATGCTTGATCCAAAACTGGAACGGCGTTACAATAACGATACCTCGCAGTTTTGATTTATGTGTGGAGAAAACATTAGACTAAAATGTTGCATTGTTGTGAAATTGCCATGATTTTGAAGGTGGAAATCGTTTTACAGTAAAGGAAATCGTATGGGTACTGTGTCCTGGAAATACGGTCAGTTTCTATTTTTTCCGAAAAATATTTATTTATTCTTCCAAATCTTTTTCATCGCCTTCACACTCCTCCCCGGACGCAATATATATACATATGCCTTTATTGTTTCAATCCTTTAAATGATGCTAAATCAGGTGAATGCGGTGGTTAGGGACTGATATTGATTGCATTAGACAAAGTAATTGTGAAGACAGTGCAGTGTGAAAGGGCGCATTATTGTGATGCAAAAACTAGATTAGTGTTGTCACGCAAACGATGCTTAACAGCAGTCTTTGCTGACATTTTAACCTGACGAAAGAAACACATACTCAATTGAAGAAAATTGACAGCATAACCTCGATTTTTGAGCGACTTTGCTGAGACCTTTCCGGTCTTGCTTTACCTTTTGGTTTATAGGATGGTTGTTAACAAGCCATAAAGATATATGCAAGTCTCAATTCCCATATTAATGTTTTCTATAACGTGTTGAAAGCTAAAAAATTATCTCTTCATTGATTATAATGCGGTGATATTTTTTGAAAAAAAAATTTATAAATAGTTTAGGCACCAATAAAAATTTTGCGCATCTAAGGCCGGTTATATCTTTAAAAATTAATTTATTTAACTTCTTATTTAGCGCAACTAAATTCTCACTGCTTTTTTATATATAAAAATGCAACTTTATTACGAAAACACGTTTACAAGTGATTCATTAAAAGATTTGCCTATCGTTAGCTACTACTTTTTCCCATCTTTCTGGCAAAGCTCGAATTTCGTGACGGTAAAACTGTTCATTTTTTGAGCCTATCCACGAATCTAGCCATTCCTTGATGTCGTCATATGAGTGGATCTGCTATCGAACGGAAGAAGTGATAATCGGATGGCGCACTATTTGGAGAATATGATGGATGGGATAGGACTTCCAATTTCAGTGTTTCAAGTAGGTTTTAAAGGGCTTGGTCACGTAAGACCAAGCGTTCTCATGTTGAAGAATCACTTGTTCATGCCTCTCTGTGTATTGTGGGTGTTTCTCGCGGAGTGGTCGGATCAATCGTATTAATTTAAGTCGATATGGATCCTCGGTGATGGTATCGCAACAGTTCGTAGTACCTACCTACTACAGAGGATAACCTTCGCAGCGTGAATATTCGGACGAGGCGATGACGTAAAAGCATGCCCGGGCAGCCCTCATAACTTTATTTTCTTTAGTTTGCTGTAATGAATGTATTTTTCATCACCCCTTGCAATACAATGAATAAAACCCTTTTTTCAAAAGTTTGTCGTCTTCCTTTACACGAACGGTCGTCAACATCAAAATCATCGTCTTTAAAACGACGGAACCAATTTCGATACATTGTTCCACTTAAAGCAGCATCTCCGTAAACTTTTTGAAGCTCTCGATGATCTTCAGCTGCCGGTTTCTTCGCCCAACCAAATGAATATGACGTCAAAAGAAAATCATTACTGCGCCGAGGCGGTATGTTTACTATATGCCTAAGCTTGGTTCATCACTTTTAGGTAATGGTAGAATCTCAAGTTTTACCACACATTACAAAGCAATATAATGGACAAAAAATTACGCTGCTACTGTCCCACGAATCAAAAGTTATAAGGGATAAATCTGACCCCACTTTAGTAAACGTTTAATGTATACCAGATCTGATAGAATTTAGTGGACCTTAGAAAATATAGGCTAAATAGGCCATTTGAAGGAGAGGCACCAAAACTACCCGAGTGGTATGGATATTTGGTGCTTCACGTAGAAAGATTTCAAAACCTTCTGCACTCCTCTTCCAAACAGTCACGCATTATTTTAGCTGAACCAAAACAAACCCTAATATAATTTTTGATTTCCAATATATTTCTGGCGAGTAACTATCAGTTTTATATCTTCATTGATTATTAATGAAATGTTTGATTTTTAGCTACAGGATTTCTACTCCCCCTCCATTTACAAGCAATAGATTAGACAGTCTCATTCTATAACATGTTCCCCATTGGAAAAAGGTAAGTTTTTTACATTTTTTCGCCTCTTTAGTTAGTTAGTTTGCATCTGTTAACTGCCACAACATTGCTGTTGCCACCGTCGATGTAAAACTCCCATGGGAGGCCAATTGTTGCAACATGTTATGGATACCATCCACCGCACATTACTGAATAATTATTTTTAATAATTCATTGATAATAAATTAATGTTGATTGCTGGAGTTGTCTATCTCTCTCTATCTTTCAGCTTTAGTTTTTATGCAACTTTATTGAGGCAGTTATTTCATAATTACACAGTGTTGAATGGCACAACTGAACATCATGTACAATTTAAATGCTGTCTGTCCACATCCATAAATGAGCAAAGCGTTTGGGACATGGCTTGTGATTGTTGTGCGAATACGCGTGTACAACCATCGATGTCAGTGAGAAAGAAACTTGTGCTAATCGTTCGCCTCCCATGCCCATAAGAGACATTGGTGATTGGCAAAAAAAAAAAAAAAGAAAAAAATGGTTTGATCTGTTCTGTATATTTCCACTATAAGCATACATACTCGTATATACATATATGGAAGGCGACAACAATGCATGAATTTATATCTCTATCGAGTAATAAATTTTGTAATATAAAAACTATCTAAAGGAAACAGGGTAACGCCGAAAATCAATATACTTCTTTAGAATATTATTTGTTCTTCGTAAACAGCATATCTATAATGTTCCAATTGATGTTTTGAACGAACATTATAGAACGACTTTCACACACTTTTCGAGATCACAATATCCAGGACGTGTACATATAGACACGGATGGATGGAGCCAGAATAGGCGTCAGAAAATTGCAAAATGCGGAAATCATATCGGCAGTCACAGACACAATGACCGATATGAAGTGTATTTCCCTTTTAATCTCAAATATCATATCATATCATATCAAGTCATGCAGATGACCTTTAATACCTACGGGTTAAATTCACAATTTTAGTCTATAAAAAAAAAATTGTTCAGAAAGCAAAACAACTCTATAGCCAATTTCAGGAACCCTAAAAATTGTTCCTTCTACATCTGTCCAGAAATTCGCACTACGACGAATTGTGAAGAAGACCCAAGAAAAACCAATCGACACGTACTACCTTTTCATCGATTATAAAGCTGCCTTCAATAGCCCGATACGGCAAAAATTGTGTGAGGCCATGTCCGAATTTGGAATTCCTACAAAGCTTATACGTCTTTGTAGGATGGCGCTGACTGACACAAAGTCTTCAGTGAAGATAGGCAAAGATCTTAGCGAGCCTTTTTACCCCAAACAAAGATTTAGGGAGGGCGTCAGTCTATCCTTCGACTTCTTCAACATACGGTTGAAGATGATTATGACAAAAGCTGCAATTAACACGACTGGCGCCATCTTTAACAAAAGCCATATGTTACTCGCATATGCAGATGACTTAGACATCATTTGCAGAAAACTGTGAGATGTTACTGCAGCCTTCTCATGCATCGAAAAGGAAGCAGCGAAAATGTGTCTGGTGGTAAACGAGGACAAAACAAAGTTATTGGTTTCAACAAACAAAGAGTCTTCTCGTTTGGCACGCTGTGTGAACGTTGATAACTATAATTTTGGAGTGGTGGAAGAACTCATCTACCTCGGTTCTGCTGTAAACAACACGAATGGCGTCAGCATGGAGACAAAAAGGAGAACATTGCTTGCTAACAGATGTTACTATGGGCTAAGCAAGCGATTTAATGATAAAGCCCTCTCTCGACAAAAAAAATCCGACTGCACCAGACGTTGGTTCTATCTGTCTTGTTATATGGCGCAGAATCCTGGGTTATGATGCAAGCGGATGAATCAGTACTGGCAGTTTTCGAGAGGAAAATACTTCGGAGTATCGGCGTGGCATGAACAATGAGCTCTATGAGCTATATGCCGACATCCGCGCTGTCAAACGCATTAATTAATATACAGCGATTAAGTTGGCTGGGTCATAATATGCGGATGGTCCCAAATGCACCGGCACGGAAAGTTTTCGATAACGAATTCGATGGACGGCGCAGAAGAGAGCGACCAAAACTCCGTTGGAAGGACCAGGTTTTTGAAATATTATCGAAACTTTGTGTGATGGATTGGAGGAGAAGCGCAAAAAATCGAAGCACTTGGAATTAGTTTATACAAGCGGCGTATAATAGATAAGGATATCTATTCCAGTTGCCACCTAATAAAAAGACATCTGGCTGTAAAATCCTAAAAATACACCAGTGCTGTCTCTGGAATAAGTTTTGTGGTGATGCCTATTCAATTCAATTAATCGTTTACTCTTTTGCTTTATACATGCTACCAAAACGTCTTATAATTCGATCTACAATAACAGTTAGCCATTGTTTTTTTTTCATAAGTAATTTAGCTTCTAGCTAAATATATGATTTCGATGAAACTTTTGTTATAATGCCTGGACCTTGCTATTATGTACAAAATACAGTGCCATTTAAATGACCAACTCTGGATTGGTTAAAGCAGCGGATGTTTTTGTGGCAGTTTTTAACCACTTTTTCGCGCATTTCGGGCGGCATCTTGGCGATTACTTGACGAATATTGATTTCAAATGTTCCAACACAGTTTTTGGCGTAGCCTCACAAAAAACACTGATGGAATTACGATTTCTGGTCGTATTGTGTAGCTCGTGGCACCGCTTTGTTGAAGCCGCATATCGTCCAGTTCATAATCTTCAGATTGGATCCAGATTTCAACATGCAAATATGCACAAGATAATTCAGCTGTTCGGCAATGTATGAAAATTAAAAATGACTGACGCTGTAGGAACCTCAAAAGGATCCACTGCTGCAATCAATTCGGAGGCGGTCATTTAAATGGCATTGCATTTCGTACATAATAGAATGGTCCAAACGTTATAATGAAATAAATAAAGTTTCATCGAAATCATGGTTTTATGAGCGTTTTGCTTAACTTCACTTTTGGAACCGAAAAATGGTTAACCTAATATGACGGCAGACTCTAACGGACGAGTTGTTAGTACAGCTACAGTACAGGTAATATTTGGATTTGACAAAAATTTTATCGAATAACAACCGTATTCCACTGATATGACTCCAGCTGACTTTTTTCTTTTTGCAGAACTCAAATTAGCACGTTCTTAGTCGATAGAAGAAATTTAAGAAAATTCAAGGTGAGGACTGAAGTCCTTTTCGGAAGACTGAAGTTTTTTTGAACAATGTTTTGTCCACTGCATTATTCTTGGCATAAGTATATCATTTCGAAATTTCGCCTACTTTAATGTTGATACGACAAATTTTAATAAATAACAGATATTTTGTGTACGTTTTCGACAGAATACATTACAGAGGGTAAATGTATCAAGAGTGACTTTGCCATCACAGGTTCTCTTTGTTTTAAGCAGCAGATCTCTGATTCCGAAATTAAACCCTCGGCGTACAGCATGAGTATCTGTTCTGAAGTTAAATGAGCCACTTTGATATTTTTGATTTAAGTTCGTTTAACTTTATTCAGCGTCACCCTGTATTTGATGGACATATGTTACCAATCTGTTTTTTATTTTCTTAAAATTTTTTCATAACTATATTTCTACATACTCATGTAAGGATGGATGTATCGAAGTCGGTACTTTAGGGTGTGCAATATTTACATAAAATGTCCAAATTATAATCTTAGACTATTTTCTGAAACTGAAGCTAGATTTTAATATGAAATGAACGCATTGAGAGGAGGTTTTTACATTCTGTGTGGTTATCACAAGTACTATTCTGATAGCAATCAAAGCTTTGGTCATTTAGACATTTGAAATTTTGGATATCCAATGTTGTCCACTAATTGTTGCTTAACAATTTATGTATTTTGTTGTTTTTTTTTTTAATTACCACTTTACTAAATTTGTTTTAGTGTAGAATAATATAAAATGTATAAACATTATTTGAAATTGTATAGTAACTTTTTAATAACACCCTAAAACTTGTACGTAGTTGCGTACATACACTAGTTAGTATACGAGGTGTGTCCAAAAAAAGGTGAATTTTCATTTTTCTCAAAAAAATGTTTAGTTATTCATCAATTTCTATTTTATCTCCTTCAAAGTAGTCCCCCTCTGTAGTCCCCCCAGTGTTTTTTTCAATCCTCGAAGCAGTTCTAATATGCACATTTTGGTTGTCCCTTGAGCTCTCTCAGCAATTCGGTTTTTATCTTCTCAATCGTCGTAAAACGCCGCACACTCGGGCCAAGGCGGAAAAAATTCGATTATCGAAAGCGCTGATATCGATTATCTAGTTTGTGATTCTCACTCTATTATAGCTGCAGGATCAAGGAACAACATGATTTTTTTCACTGTTTCAAGGGTATTCCCATTAATTTAGGCCAACTGTCAGAATAATGGAAGTTTAGCAAATTACACTCTATTATAAATGATTGCATATAATTGTGAAAGAGGGAGAAACAAATTATCAAATTTTTTCCCTGCTCTACGATGGCCAACTAAACCACACATGAGTCAAACTGGGCAAAAAAAATATTAGAGCGCTTTACAACGTTATAAGTTATGAATTTCAAATAAGAATTGAGAACAGCTATGGTTACAAAAAAAAGCTCCGGCTTCCTCCGAGATGTTGACGGTCACTTTTCAAACTAGATGAGTTAAAGTGAAGATTAGAACAAAAATCATCTGCTTTTATCTGCCTATCCGATCATAATACCGCAAAGAAAAGAAAGGATTAGAGTACGCGTTTGTTTGTTGCACTATTTTGTTTACCCAGTTGGCTCATATAATACATGTCCACACTTCAAATCCCTTTAAATCGAGTTCAGTCTAGCTGCAGTCGTCGTCATGAGCTCGGTCAAAATTAAATATCGCGATTTGTGTGAGTGCTTGTGGGGGGATACAAAGTTTGATGTGGTCCTTCGGCAAAATCACCCCGAACTTGACGAGGGAAACATATAAAAACATAAACATATATAAACATTGTTGAACTTAATGTATTTTTTTGTTCTGAGTCGAATAAGACTGGCTCCAGGTTTCTATGTTAATCCGTTCTTGAGATATTGAATATTTCCGCTTTTCAGTAGATCGGCCCCACCGTGCGCCGTCCTTTCATGGGTCTCTTCAATCTTGGGAACAGGAAAAAGTCGCAGGAAGCCAAATCTGGTGAATACGGTGGCTGAGACATGATAACGGTGTTGTTTTTGACCAAATAATCTCTCGCAAGCAAAGATGAGTGAGCAGGTGGATTATCATGATGCAAAAGTCATGAATTTTTTCCACATATCCGGGCGTTTTTTTCGTATTGCTTCAAGCAAACGGCGAATAAACTTCTAGGTAATACTTCTTATTTACCGTATGATCTTGTGGTAAGAACTCTTGATGCACAACACCATGGTAATCGGAGAAAACAGTGAGCAAAACCTTGACATTTGTTCGAACTTGGCGTGCTTTTTTTGGTCTTGGCTCTCCTGGACTCTTCCATTGGGACGATTGGGCTTTGGTTTCGATGTCATAACCATATACCCATAATTCGTCACTACATATGACTGTTTTAAGCAAATCTGGATCATCGTTGACATCATTTAACAATGATGTCTGAGCGATGCTCATGCGACGTTGTTTTTGGTCAAAATTCAGCAATTTTGGAACGAACTTCGCTGCCACACGTTTCATACCCAAAATTTCTGAAAATATTGCATGGCATGAGCCAACCGACATGCTGATATCCTCAGCAACTTCTCTGATTGTGATTCGACGAGTCTCCATAACAATTTTCTTCACTTTCTCAACATTTTCATTGGTTGTTGATGTGCTGGGTCCGCCAGAGCGAACGTCGTCATTGTAAACATTATTTTTGACTCAGAGTACTCTCACGATATGCCACCGTCAACATTTAAAGTGTTTTTGAGCACTAATTCCATTTTTTACACAAAATTTAATGCAACTTCTTTGATCCATTTTTTCGATAGCAGAAAATTGCTTTGAAAATCGCAAAACACTTGTCTTATTTATGCCTCTCACAAACAAACTAAACATGCTGTATGAATAAAACCGTCAACATATCTTCATGACGAGTTTACCAACATAGAAAATGGAAATTGAAAGTCGACTGTACGTAGCCCGCGAAATTTGAAAATTCACCATATTTTTTGAACACACCTCGTATATCCGTCTGCAATGTAATTATCCCCACTCTCACACACATACACACAATCGCATTTAACATATACCTGCTGCGTTGGTTTTATT
>JAHXMU010026390.1:945842-961846 GCA_019455685.1 Philornis downsi
AACAAAAAAAAATGGAAAACGTCATAAAATTTGCATAGAAACATGCCACGAAATTTATATGAACATGAGAGTAAGTCTACAACCTCGTGTATGATGAAAGAGAGACAAATCGTTAAAATTTTTACAAGGATAATGTGAGTTAAATTAATTAAACAAAAAGCTTTTTTACCCGATAATTACTTGTAGAACAACATAATTGGTTAAAACGCACAAAACACCCAACAGGCGATGGTTAACGTCGGAGCTTTAACGCTTGTCTCTGTTCAAGGTAATTAATCAAAATGTTGCTGAGGTTAATATGGAGCGCAACTACCACCCTCAGAGGAACATTCGGTGTATTCAGCACTGGACGATATATGTCACATAATGTGATGTTCGGAACCACTTGATTACTTTTGAATTATTAACGAATTTGAAGTCATTTAATAATTTACGATCAACGAATATACAGTGACGCGCAATGGAAAGGATGGTAATGCTAATTTTATGCGCATAATTGAAATTCTTTTTGTGGAAGGTGTGAAAGGATCCTATTATTTCTAACGTTTGCTTATGGACGTATCATTTAGGGCCTGGACCTGGCATAGCGCCAAGGGACAACTTGTGGCAAACAATTATCAATTTTATGGCCGTTTTAAGCAAAATTAGATTTATATGAGTGAAATGATCAAATTATAATGCAGTGACATTCATTGCACTACAAAATTTTTTCTTTATCTAGCTCTAAAATGAAACCACAGGCCAGCAGTATGTTTGTCGGGATATTGAAGGGGGATTTTGAACGGTATTTATTAAAAAATAAATACTAAAGGTATGGTTAAAGTAAATCTAAGGCATTGTAGAGTAATAAATGGAGTTTATTTTTTAAAAATAACATCATCTAAATGGTGACCCTCTCTACGACGGCACTCCTCTAACCGCAAACGAAAATTATTGAAAACTTTCTTCAGTAATACTGGTGTAATGGCTGCCATTTCACTACGGATATTCTCCTTGAGCTGAACGATGTTTCTTGGATTATTACTGTAGACTTTGTGTTTGAGGTATCCCCACAAAAAAAAGTCAAGAGGCGTCAAGTCTGGACTACGTGGGTGCCATGGGATATCACCTCTTTTCGAAATCAGTCTGCCAGGGAACATCTGCCTCACCACCGCCATGGAGTCATTTAATGCGTGACAGGTAGCTCCATCTTGTTGGAACCAAGTTCTGGAATTCACTATTCTTGGACTTTCAATTTCTGGAGCCAAAAATCCGTCCAACTTTGAGATGTTGCGTTCCGTATTAACTGTGACGTTTTGGCACCGCGCATTTTCGAAGAAAAAATGGCCAATTATTCCTCTGCCAGAGATTGCTGCCCATACTGTCACTTTAGGACTATGCAATGGTTCCTGGTGTTTGATTTTGGGATTTTCACTGTTCCAGTAATGGCAATGTTGACGGTTTACCAACCCATTCATAAAGAAATGAGCCTCGTCAGAGAAAAGGATATTGTCAAAATTGGAAAATCGATTAAGCATTTCATTAGCAAATGCGAGTCTTGCTATGAAGTCCGACTCTTTCAATTCTTGTGTTAATTGCAGCTTATATGGATGCAGTTTAAGATCCAATGTTAAAATTTGTTGCAAACTTCGTCGCGATAATTGTAAGACAGACGATCTCTTGCGAATCGACATTTGTGGATTTCCTCGTACTGATTCCATAACTCTCTCAACATTGTCTTCGGTCCTAGATGTTCTTGGGCGACCATTTGCTTGTGGTTTAGATGTTGAACCGGTCTCTTCAAAACGCTTTACCCATATTTTAATTAAATTAGCACTCGGAGCTTCACTAATTCGCCGTAGTCCATATTCAGCACAATATAGTCGCCTAGTAGCAATATATGAACGAGAGTTCTCGTAAAATGCGCGCATGCAAAATGCGCGACGCTTCCCGTCGAAGTGATTCATAGCGACTAAAACTCCATGAGCCCGCCAACCCAACGATGTAGGCGCCCCTCCGCCCGCGCCTTTTCTACCCCGCAGAAAAAGATGATGCAATATGCACGTTCTATTGCGCCACCCTGTATAATAACACAAATAATAATATAATAACACAAAATATGTCCTATTCCCAAGTTTTCTAACTTTCCACCAATTTCAATATTGCCAGTTATTGATAAGATTTTTGAGAAGCCGATATTTGAACAAGTCACAGCTTACCTCGATGCAAATAAAATTGTCTTTGAAAGCCAGTACACGTTTAGAAAGGGTACGGGTACTGGAGATGCAGTTGCTAATGTTGTAGATTGTATTTGTAGTGGTTTGGATGCGGGATACAGAAGTGCTACCGGTGTGTTTTACGATTTGTCAAAAGCTTTTGATCTAGTTGATCATGATATATTGATAAGAAAACTTGGAATTTTTGGATTTTCTCGTGAAACACAGGGATTGTTTCAGAACTATTTAAAAGATAGACAGCATTTCGTGCAGGTTGGACATAGTCAAAGCAATAAACATGTTGTAATATGAGGTGTTCCGCAAGGTAGTGTACTAGGGCCATTATTATTTAAATTATTATAAAATTATTATATTAATATAAATTATATTAAAAAGTATATAAAATTTAAAAATATTATCAAATTTAAATTATTAAATTATAAATTTAATTAAATTATCGATGCTTGTGCGTGAGTTTTTGACCAAAAACAAAACCGCAATTATGCCTCAACCACCGTATTTACCGGGCTTGGCCTTCGCTGACATTTTCCTCTTCCCAAAACTGAAGACACCGATGAAAGGAACGCGTTTTGCTACGATTGAGGAGATAAAAGAAAAATTGAAACAGGAGCTGTCGGCGATACCAAAAAGCGCGTTTCCGAAGTGTTTCGGGGATTGGGATTATTTTGAAGGGGACAAGATAGTTATTGATGAATAAATAAATACTTTTTGAAAAAATTGAGAATAACGGTTATTTTTTGATCACACCTCTATGATTGTCTGACTTGCCCTTGTTTCCTTCAAAATCTTAAAAAACGGCCTTTAGACCAGCCATTATGCACAATACGATATGGGCTTAAGAGGAAAAGATAGGTAAAAAATATACGCAAACTCGTTCATGAATTTCTGGACTTGTTCGCACTTGTAATGACATATCATCCATTTAAAAAAATCTGATAGAAGGTATAATTTGTTTGCAAATAGTAATTATTTATAAAAAGCTTTATTAATTGTATCTTGTGGTTCGGTTGATTAGAAGTGATTTAAAGAATGCAAGAAAGATGCCGGAAACTACACAATGAAACGTTAAGAGAATCGTAAAATGAGAGAATTTTATTTATAGTAGTTAAGACAGCTTTAATCCAACTAAAAATTGCAGCTTATTACAAAATTCGAAAGTTCTCGCTTCGAAGTTTAATTCCCAGATTGCCATACATCTGGTGGAATGCGATTTTTGGTTTTCAGAATTAATTTCTCTGTCTTAAGAATATAAATTCGGCAGTAAACCAAAACGTCGTAATTATTATACATCGTTTTTAAACTAATCCTTTGGCAATATTTATGTAATCAGCAATCGTTATATTTAGAAATGAAATCAATACCTTTTAAAATCATTACCTGTATCAGGTAATTATAGTGCTAAACAATTCTGTCATTGAATTTATTCACCCACTGTAATAATTACATGTATGTACAGGGTGGGCCATATGAATGTTGGCGATTTAATTCTTCAATTTCTCGGTAGCGCGCGGCGCGGGGTGGCGGGGGGATATGTTGTTCGCTGCGCCGCTTCCTGGAAATTTAGCCGCCAATGGAGCCGTACACGGAAGTGCAGCGTGCATTTTGTGTCCGAGCGTATTACGAAAACAATAAATCAGTGATTACTGCACGACGTTTGTATCGGCATGAACACGGTTTACACGATTTAAGTGAAGTTCCAAGCGCCAATGTAATACGAAAATGGATCAGAATGTTCGAAACAACCGGCTCAGCAGTACCAATTACGGTTCGTGGTCGCCCAGTTTCTGCAAGATCAGCCGGCGTTGTGGAGCGTGTTCGTGTTTCAGTTCAGCGAAATTCGCAACAGTCAACACGTAAGAGAAGTTACTCTTTGGATGTCAAAAGAACAACTTTACGACGAATTTTGAAACGTGATTTGCATTTGAAGGCTTATAAGATTCAGATAGTCCAAGAATTAAAACCCGATGATGCCAATAACCAACTTAACTTCGTCAATTTGATGCTAGAGCGGTTCAACAATTTCAACAACGTGATTTTTAGTGGTGAGGCCAATTTTCACCTTAATGGCCATGTGAACAAGCAAAATTGTCGGTTCTGGTCCGAGACTAATCCCCGACGCTTGCATGAACGTCCACTTCACAGCCCTAAGCTTGTCGTGTGGGCTGGGATAACGTCAACCGGTATTATTGGACCATACTTTTTTGAGGACGAAAGAGGGCATGCGATGACGGTTAGAGCGAACAATTGTTACAACATGCTAGCAGACTTTTTGGTGCCAGCTTTGCAAGAACTTCAAGGCAATACCTCGAGGATGTGGTTTCAACAGGATGGGGCCACATGTCATACGGCTAGGGTATCCATAGAGCTGCTGAAAAATGTTTTTCCTGGAAAACTCATTTCGAAAAGGGGGGATATTGAATGGCCCCCACTTAGCCCTGATCTCTCTCCATGCGATTATTTTCTATGGGGATACTTCAAATCGGTAGTCTACGAGAATAATCCGACCAATTTAGAGCAGTTGAAGAGGAACATTATTCAGGAAAGTAACAAAATACCGAGAACAACTTTTCAACGAGTTTCCAAAATTTGCGACTTCGGTTCCACGAGTGTCAAGCAGCCGAGGGAAGCCATTTTGACAGCATTATTTTTAAGTCTTAAAAATTCCCATGCTTCTACTTTCTAAAAATACGAATATATTTTTTTATGTTTCGTAGTTTTTTTTTAATTGAATATTTAAACCACCAACACCCTTATGGCCCACCCTGTATAAACAATTTATAGTTTTTTTGGTTGATTAAATTGATTTTGGTAGATTAAAAATTAGTCGAAAACAGTTTCTGACTACACCAATTTTATCTCAATAGTACTTGGTTGGCAAAATATATGTATTTATATATTTATATAATATGTAAAAATATATGTATTTATATATGTATATATTTATATATATATATATATATATGTGTGTGTGTGTGTGTGTGTGTGTGTGTATATTTTATTTATATATATATATTTTATACACGAGTATATATATTTTTTGAAAACATTCAAAACACATTTCGAAAATTCACGTTCAAACAGTGAGAAACAAAATTTGTTTCATTGAATACGGCTCAATTATGCACTCAAATGAGTCACTAACAATAAATACCAATTGGTGTTTGAGGACCCACCAGTCCATGGCGGAAACTAAATCACTTTAAACCACCCGGCAACGTCGGTTTCATCCTATTCAGTCGTTTACATTTCAAAGTATCGGAAACTCATTCGTTGCATAGCCAATTTTACATTAAGTGTGTAAAATATTTCCGCACAATGTCCTGGATTGCGGAGTGTTGGCGTAAAACATCTTGCAATGCCAAATTCGTATTTGTGCTACAATTAATGAAAGCGGCAGCCAGTTGCGAATAATTTCAATCGTTTCATATTTTTACTTCATGTTTACTTTTCAGTTTCACGCAGACAGAGAAGGCATAGGCGGGCAGGGTCAGACGAAGCGGTGGAAAAGTATTCAAAGAATCTGTAAAATACCACAATGAAGCGGAAGCATTTCATTTGAAATTATTGATGGACCCAAAGAGGCATCAATTAAAACAGAAAACACGTTCGTTCTGCATCCACAATCCAACCAATTCGAGCCATTTGCTTTAAGTGTTCTAAGGTGGGGCACAATGGGAGCGAAATTCATGAATTCCTGCCATATTAATTGAACAACTGTAACCCCTTTCGCTTGAAATCATATGCCAACACATTTTGTGTCGCAGCCAGGCATGTAGACGTCCGTTCGCTTCCATCGAAACCATTTGGTTGCAGTCAAAACGTGCATTATGTCTAATGTTTTGGAATAATGGGAACAATTATGATCGACACTTACTTGAGAAGAGAATGAACTCTGGAATTACATTCAAACAACCAACGTAGTCTGTCTACCTACTACAATAACAAAACGAAAGTACTCCTTGCGTCCGTCCATCCGTCTATCCGAAACGACCACAAAACGAAAGTACTCCTTGTGAGGACTATCATTAAAAGATGGCAAGGGAGCTGAATTGTAACCGCGCGTGAGCGTTTATGTGAATGGATTCATTTGAAAATTGTTTATCTTTGGAATGGGTTTTCGGAAGAGGGTTTCCACTAATTTCTAATTGAAATAAGAGTGAGTTTTGAAAATTCCAAGAATACATGAAAGATAATAAGTTGACTTCGGCAAAACAAATAAATTTCACGCTTTTCTCAAATTCTTGTCTATTTATTTAATATTTTATTTCACACCGGTGCAGCTCTTAAGTGCGAACGTGTGTGGTTGCCTGTAGTTGCATCTAAAACTGTTTTAAGATAAAGCTAAAGGACAAACGGAGCCGACAATTGGAATACCCTTCGGCGGAATTCATTGAGGAGAAATTTGAACTAGTTATTAGATAGATAATGGAAAGGGCACAAACAATTGACTTCTTTAAGAGATTTAAAAAAGATTTATAGTTTAAGAAATGTTTTTCAAAATCTTACCGAGTCTGACTTGCCTTTGGTCATCAAGTCGACATTGCACATGCTGGGTGATTAAGGTCGTCATAAACGACATACTGCGCAAGGAATTGGCAAGATTACAAAAACAAAATTGAATAAACTGGCAACATTACAGATGTAGTCAATCCTGTGCAACATCGCTGTGGACGCACTGCCGAAAAGTTCGCTTCTGTATGTGAAAGTGTGGCAGATAATACGAATTTGTCGATTCCACGGCGTTTTCAGCAATTTGGGTTATCTTACGGCTCTTTATGGCGCATTTTGCATTTGGATTTATACCTCCATCTATATAGAGTCCAACTCGTGCAACAATTAAAGCCAGCTGACCATTCATAACGTCGTAGATACGCCGATTGGATGCTAAAGCAACGGGCTTTCAATGCTAATTTTTCGAACCAAATTTTCTTCAGCGGTGAAGCTCATTTCTCACTCGGTGGTTACGTCAACAAGCAAAATTGTCTTATATGGGGTGCGAAGAACACAGAAGTGATTGTGGATAGGCTATTGCATATGGGAAAAGTGACTGTTTGGTGCGCATTATAATCTGAAGTTGCCTGCAATTGAAGATTATAAACTAGACGATATGTGGTTTCAGCAAGACGGTGGAGCCACAGAAGGCACACAACATGACCGATTTTCGCTTTATTGCATGATAAATTTCCAGACAACGTAATGTCGTTTTTCATTTTTTTTGACGACGTCAGCTGGCCACCACAACATGGCCGACTTTGGTTTTATTGCATGAGAAATTTGCAGAAAGCGTAATTTCGTTCCCAATTTTTTTTTACGACGTCAGGTAGCCACCAAGATATTTCGATTTGACGCCGTTAGACTTTTTTTTGGGCCTACGTCAAAGACCGTGTTTACGCGGGTAATACCCAAACGTTGGAGCAATTGAGAACCATCATTCGTCAAGTTATCCGAGTTAGTCAAAATACCGCCCGAAATGTGCAAAAATGTGGTAGAAAACTACATCAAAAGAATGTAGGCGGCCCAGGGGCGGTCATTTAAATGACGAGGTAAATGATCCAAGCATTATAATGAAATAAAAGTTTCATAGAAATCATTATTTTATGTGTGTTTTATTTAACTTTACTTTTTAAATACATCTTATATGCAAATTATTACGGCAGAAAATCAACATCTAGTACTTGCAACACACTATAATTCTTCCAAATCAATATCTAAATTTCTGAAGTTATAGGAAACCTCACGTTATTCCATTTCAGTAAAGGAATGAGAAGAACGTGACAAATGAGGGGATGCGAGGACTTGCCCAAAGTCAAATGAAACAGAGATCCGGTACCATCGACCCATTAGATCAAACGAACTTATTGTGGATGTCACCACTGCCTCTACGAAATGGAAATGCCCCATGCCGCAGTGCCGCGTAAAGTAAACGGGGAATGCTAAAGCGTTGACAATAAGTGTTGAAATACGAAAAATAGCTCCGCTGCAGTCATAGCCCCTCGCACTGGGTGAATGAAGTGGGTAAAGCCTCAAATTGGTTAAATAAACTCAACAAACTGTGCCGAGTCAATGGATAAGTAAAGTAAGCAATGTTGGAAAAATCCCCCATTCGTAGGTAATAAATTAAACAACAATTGTCTAATTTCTTTCCTTTGGTTGTGATACAACTGCCGATACTGCCGCAGCAGCGGTTGCACTCTTCGTTCCTCCTCTCCTCCCCCATCCGGCAACACCGTTTGTTAAATGTTTACATACCCCAAAACGACAATGGTCGTAAAAGATAACACCGAGAGGAATGAATGGATGCGTTACACTTTTGTGTGCGGATAAATTTTCCTTTGTTTCATTTATTTCGCTTTGGTGAGGTTTTTTTCTACCTATTTTTAGCAAAACACAGCAGACTGAGAAAGTAGCTCTAAAGAAAATGACACAAGCATTTTAAACGATGATCCTTTACTCGTCATCATCTCCATTCTATCTGTATGCTATTTGCTTGAATTCTCATTCGATTTTATCGTATATGCACAAAGACTACCGAATTCCTTAGTCTTCAAACACAGATGCAAAAATACTCAAGTACTCCTCAACTTTTTGGTGCTATCCATGGTTACCCTGTGGTATAAAGTGGTCCACATTTGATAGCTATCAATAGGTGAATTTCGATAGCATTGAATGAAAACAATAATTAATTTTATAGGTATTTTGAGATTTGTGTTTGATATAAATAGTTTAAGGAAATGCGATCAATAAACCGTCCTACTATTTGCAATTAGAATAAAAAACCATCTTGGAATGTTAGTACTCAGTAAACGCATAAACATAGGCAATGAGCATATCTTATCATTGCGGGTTTTATGGTTACAGGGGAGAAGAAAGTATCGCATTAGATAAATTTCTGCTTTCACACATACTATGTGGTGATAAAAATGTATTGGAAGTGATAGATTTTTTTTTAACCTACATGTAATTTCATAATACGGAATCTATGTTATGAGCAATCTCTGTCGTTAAAGGCTTGGAGCCTTATTCATAATAGTTGTACATTGGCTTATTTCATTGTACTTTAATTGACAGCATTTATTGACAATAACTTAGTTATGAAAAACACGTCCCATGTGGCATCCCTCAGGCTCCTGCACCAACGCAAAATGATATTGTTCAGTCATCTATACTAATTTTAACTAACCTCATCACAAGAGTGGGCGGAAACTAAGTTTACCATTCCATTTAAAACAGCCACAAATATTCGTCTGAGTCTTCATGAACTATGTATGCATATAGTTGATAATTTGTCTCGATAGAATCCGAGTAGCTTGAGCTAGAAATCTAAAGTTTTGGCCACAAATATATAGACGGTGTACCTAACTGATGAGAAATAAACAGTTTTCAAGATTTTGCCAACAATATTTTGTTATTCCTCATAAGGACAAATTTTTCCTTAGCTATTAACTTTTCGCCCAATTGTGAGCTTAATCCGTCCATGAATATGCGACACTTCTATGCCAAACTTTAGTCTCTTAGCCCACTTGGCGCGACCTCTATCGTCTTTTTAATGAACAAGCAGACGACCGGATATGCTTAGATTTACACATATTTTTACTATGATCAGGAATACGGGTATACATAGTTTGTGATGTAATTTAAATTTCAATTGAAAAATTTATAATTTCAACTGTTGTTTTTTTTTCGAATTTAAAATTTTGATTTTGATTTTCAATCGACGCGTTTTGAATTTCGTATGGATATTTTGATTCTCAATTGATGCCTTCTAAATTCCAAATATTGTTTTTGAATTTCAAATAGAATTTTTCAATTTCAATTGATTTTCTTTGAATTTCAACTGGAAATAATGTCGGTTTTACAATGACAATGGCGTGACAAAATGACGCTGGATGTAATAAAGTATTGGATTTTCAATTCATGAATAACATTATAAAATATTTAGCAAATATATATATATACAGGGTGGCCCAGAATGAACGAAGTGGTGTGAATTCCTTATAACTTTTTTATTATAATTTTTTTTTTTTTTTCTTTTTAGTATTTTGTAAAGAAGACTTGGAGAATTTATAATGGAGCAATACACTACTAAACAACGTGCCCAAATCGTTGAAATTTATTTTGTAAATCAACGGTCCATTGTGTTGACTCAGCGTGCATACCGTTGTCAATTTAATGTGCGGGTTGCACCCTCTCAGTCAACAATAAACCGTCTTGTTGCAAATTTTCGACAACAAGGAGCAGTAGGGAACCTTCCCGGTGCTGGCACACGACGAACGGTGCACACGGATGACAATATTCAAGTGGTACAGGAGAGTATTCAGGAGGATCCACAAACATCAACCAGGAGACGTTCGACACAACTTCTCATCTCAAGAATGTTTCCATACAAAATTCAAATTGTCAAGAATTGAAACCGACAGATTACCAGCAACGACTTGACTGTGCAAAAAAGCACAAGAGAATCCTAATTTTATTCATAACTTAGTTATGAGTGACGAAGCCCATTTCCAATTAAATGGGTTCGTTAACAAGCAAAACTGTAGGATATGGGCTACGGAAAACCCGAGAGTACTTCATCAACGACAATTACACCCAGTTAAGTGTACTGTTTGGTGCGGTGTTTCTTCAGAAAGGATCATTGGCCCATATTTTTTTGAAAATGAACGAGGTGTTGCCTTTCCATCAATGCTGATCGATATCGGGCCATGTTGGAAAATTTTGTAATGCCAGCCGTGGAAAACCATCATCCGCAAATATGGTTCCAACAGGATGGAGCCACAGCGCACACTGCGAGGGCCACAATGGCTCTTTTACGCGACATATTTGGTGAAAGAATAATTTCGCGTACAAGCAATTTTAATTAGCCTCCGCGTTCCCCGAATTTAACCGCTCCAGACTTTTTCCTTTGGGGTTATTTAAAAGGGAAAGTTTATGTTAATAAGCCCAGGACTATTGACGAATTAAAATCCAATATTCGAGACGAAATTAACAACATAACACCGGAAATTTTGGGAAAGGTCATGGAAAATGTGTTGGAAAGAGCACATTTATGCGAAGCAGAAAATGGCCACCACTTGCGGGATATCATTTTTAATAACTAATATAAAAATATTCCCCATAAATTTACTGTATTTAAAAAAAAAAATTAAAAAAATATGTCTTGCATAAAAAGTTATAAGCAATTCACACCACTTCGGTCATTTTGGGCGACCCTGTATAAATGATTTCCTTTTATTGTAAATAGTTTATTTAACTAATATTTATTCTACTACTGCAACTACTAGACATGTACACTAATTTGTGATGCAATGTTTTTCTGTAAGCACTTAGATAGTTATCTCATGCTAGTGCTCGCGATTGTTGAATGTAACGAAGAATGAGAGCCATCGCTTTCTTTTGTGACAACTAGAAGTAGGCACAATTTAATTTATACTAAATTTAATTGTATTTTTCTATTAAATCTGTAAATCTCAGATCTCCTCTAAGCTGTCTGTTTTTCTATTGCGTCCGACGCCATCGATTCTTGTATTTACTTCTAGCTGTTGTGAAACACTCTGAAATATAATTTTGTTCTTCTGCATTCGTATCGTGACTTGTTTTATTTTGGATATGTCGTCCGTCTTTTTAGCCATTTTTATCACCATCGCTGCCGTTCTTAATTTCGTCGTATGTGTGATTGCACGTGTGTTGGCATAGCAACAAATTTTTATATTCCCATCTTAAGTCAATTTGGTTTGAAAGGAAATTTATGTATTGTTTTATTTTTATGTTTATATTTATTTTTATTTTATTTTTCACATTCAATGGAGCTACGCTCTACGCACCCCACTTCACTCCTTATGGAATACCAAAATAAACATCTGAAATGCGTTTTCTTTATTACAGCCAGGGAACAGGGAAAGAACTGTGGGTGTTTTGTACAAGAGTGGTGCATTGCTGTCACAGAAAGACAACCGACAAGAAAACCGGGGGAATTAACGGCAAATTATGGCCAATTCACAAATATTTGAGACAGTACAATGAAAATATTTTCCTTGAGGGGATGATTCAACGCTGAGACAATTTCGAAGCCACCCAATGACATTTGCATTGAAAAATTCTAGGGCTGAGAAGAAATTCAAAAGACGATTTTAAGGTCTTCAAAGATATAAATCGCTACTTTAGGCAGAGAACTGCAACATTAGTACTACATGTTGCTATTTCATTAAAAAATTAACTCGAAGTTTGCTTAAATAGAAATAGAGCTGCTTTAAATGAACTTTAGTTTACTTAATAATAATAGTTTAATAGCTTCCATTACATATAGCGAAGTTGGAATTTGGTTGATTTAATTGGAGTCGGAATTAGAATGGGAGTCAATTTCTCCAATGCGCCTCCATTTCGGATCAAATAAATCGATAGAAATGATTTTTTTTTACATATTTCCTGTCTTTATAACAATTTTTATTTCTTGTTAGCATTGCCAAGCCTATTTCTTTCATTTCTATTTGAAAATAAAGTATTGTGATTGGTGATTTTTTAAGATTTAAGTTTTTCAGGTTGGCATCACTGATTGGTAATGGCGTCCAAACGTCATCCGTTAAAGTGAAAAGTGTACAGTATACTCTGCCATTTCATCATGAAAAGACTAACAAACGAGTAGTGAATGCAAATCGTTGAAATTTACTATCAAAATTCGTGTTGTGTGACGAGTTTGCATCGTTACTGATGCATCTGGAGTGATGAACAGCCACATGCCATACATGAATTACCGATGCATCCCGAAAAAACGACAGTCCGATGTGGTTTATGGGGTGGTGGCATCATCAGTTCATTTTTCTTCAAAGACGACCGTGGAAGAAAAGTTATCGTTACCGGCGAACGACATCGAGCCATAATACGCTATTTTTTTTTTTTTTTTTTTTGCCCAGTTGACTGGGTTGACCTTGGTTGACATGTGGTTTTATCAGGACGGTGCCACATGCCACACTGCTTCTGAAACAATGGATATGTTGAAGGATGAATTTGGTGAGCAGTTTATCTCTCGATTTAGCCCTGTGAGTTGGAGCCCAAAATCTTGCGATTTAAAGCCTCTTGATTATTTCTTGTGGGGTTATGTCAAGTCTTTAGTATATGTGGTCAAACCGAACACTATTGAAGCCTTACAGGATAACATAACACGCGTTATTCGTGGAATACAGGCCGAAATGTTCGAAAAAGTGACTAAAAATGTGACCTTCCGAATGGACATTTTGAGACGGAGCCGCGGAGAACATTTACATAAAATTACCTTTAAAAATTAAATGGCAAAGGCCAATTTATCGATTCCAATAAAAAATTTTAATATATGACGCAAATTTGAGCGTTTTATTCTATTTTAAAAAAAACTACAATTAGAAAATTACCCTCTCTAATTATATGAAAATAAATGGAAGAACTTCAGTATACGCAAAATATTTTCTGCGAGGTTTGGATATAGCAATCGTGATAATCTATAAAACAGATCTAGTTGGGTCAGATGAGACAGCATGAGGGCAAACGATCTAGTTATCTATTAATATGAATTATAAAGCAAACAAATTCTAATAAAAACAGTATTTCTTTTTTGCGTTAAAAAAATTTGATTGTTTTCGTGCATAACGCAAAATACTTTATGTGAAGTTTGGATATTTGGATGAATCAACTGTTGTTTAGATCGTGATATTCTATAAAGCAGGTCTAGTTAGTTCAGATGAGACAGCACGGCGAAAAGTGATCTAATTATCTATTAATATAAAAAATAAACCAAACCAATTCATTAAGGAATTAATACTATGTTTCTTTTTTGATCAATAGATAAGTGGGCGTATAAAAATAGCAGAAATTTGAATTCTTTTCATACTATTCGGTACCCCTAAACTACCATCACATATTGGGTTGTTGGGAAAATCCGGTCGGTTAATTCGTTGTTTTTTTTTTTTTTTCAGAAAAACCACGCGAGTTTTATGAGAGAAGAATTGAAAAACTCACAGAGAGGTGCTAAGAAGTTATTAAAAGGAGGAGAAGATTATATAATAGACTAAAATAATTGTCTTCTAGTATATAAGTTTATACGATTTTTAGTTATTGAATAAATTGTGTAATTGTTGATAAAACTCTATAAATTTTTACTATTGTAAAGTTTTTCCCGTCTGAACTCAATTCTTCTAGTTGTGTCATTAGGAGTCGTTATACTGACCCATCGCCAGATACTAAAAATGTTTCGGAAATTCCTTCTGATCATTTATCATTTTTCAATAGCCACAACCTTAATTAAAGTTGTCATATCAACTCATATAACATGGTTGCTTCCAACATCCTTACAATGCCAAAATGATCTTCTAAGAGCACGGGATAAGGCGTCTTTCATATGGTGCCAAAAAAGTATTCCAAACCCGTCCAAATAAAAAAATCCTTCAATTGCCAATATAATAAATCTTTTACCTCAAATAAAGATTTATGTGACGGTTTTATTTCACCAAAAAATAAAAAGAAATTTCTAAATCGAAATTCGATAAAATAAAAAAAAAAATGCTAAGCAGCTTATGTACATGAGATATGAGAGAGCTTCTCAGTGTGTGGCAGCGAAGTTCGTTCCAAATTTGCTGAATTTTGACCAAAAACAACGTCGCATGAACATCGCTCAGGAATTGATAAATGACGTCAACGATGATCCAGATTTGCTTAAAAGAGTCATACTGGTGACGAATCACCGCGGTGAAGTACTTAAAACGTAGGTTTCATTTTCATTTATGCTCCGAAGTGTTTGGGAAAACATTTACTTGTCCTTCTTTATGTGATGATCGTTACGCTAGGTTGGTCATTCTACAGGGTGGCGCACGAATCGTGCTACAAACACAATGTCAATGGGGGCCATTGTTTAAATATATTGAAGCAGTTTTTTTTACCAAGAAATGCGCAGAAGACGTGTCTGTTTCCACAGCATTTGGCTCCAACAAGTTGGCACAAATGCAGACATAGCCAAACCGGTTATGGCGAAGCTCCAACGAAAATTCTCAAACAAATTAATATCCAGAAACTCCACTTTCCGCTGGCCCCCAAGGTGACCTGATTGCACCAGATTTTTTTTTTCACGGAATTATATCAAGTAAAAGGTGTATAAAACAAAACCAAGGAATTTTACTGAATTGAAGCAGTACATTAAAGCAATAATTGAGGTGATCTCGTTCAGGCCTCAATGAATAATTTTTTGAACAGGTGTCGCACATGCATGAATGTCTATCATTTCCAAAACCAACTAGTTATTTACAATAAAATTAAATTTTCTATACAATAAAAAACTAATTAAATGAAATACGTTGATTAAAAAAATCATTTAATTTTCTTATTGTAGCACAACTGGTGCTCCACCCTGTATTTGTAAAAATTACAAATTTCAAATATTCAGAGATCAAATAAATCGTATGCATTTCTATGCCGCTAAGAATGCCCGTAACCAGTACTGTGGGTTATAGTCTATGGTAGAGAGTATACTCGTATGAGCTTCGACAGTATAAACCATTAGGCGTCCTTCTAATTCAGTGCCTGTCTATTGGGTTTTTTTTTTATAGAGAGTACCTATTTCGGTGCAGGTAGTTTTTTTTTCAAGAAACCGACTTTCAATGCAAATGAAAATACAATCAAAATAATTCTGTAAAAGCAATTCTTTTGGATAACAAAAATTTGTGAGAAAAGATTTGAATTTTCATTATACCTACATTACTCGTAAATATGTATATAGGGAACGTCTTCCCATAAATATTGCTTCCTCATCATAAAATTGTGCTTCCCCCC
>JAHXMU010026390.1:965628-985373 GCA_019455685.1 Philornis downsi
CTTTCCTTTCCTTTCCTTTCCTTTCCTTTCCTTTCCTTTCCTTTCCTGTCCTTTCCTTTCCTTTCCTTTCTTTTCCTTTCCTTTCCTTTTACTTCTATCGATTGGAAACGGATGCCTCGAATGGGCAATTTGGGTTTTGAAAAGTTAATCAGAGCCAAATCAGGTGATTACGCCGGTTGTTCGATGATACTTGTTAAGTTTTTGGCCGAAAATATTTGTACGATGATAATCTTTTGATATGTTTCTTTGCTGTAGCTTAAGTTTTTGTTCTGTCCTTTTTCGATAAACTTGCTCTCTTAAAAGCCGCTTAACGATCAGGTAATATTATTTAGCCATCGTCTGACCTTGTGGCAAGGTGTTCGAGTGCACAACATTGCGATAGTTAGAGAAAGTAATCAAAGCAAATAAACTTCTAAAATCTTACGTTTAAGTTTCTTAATTTATGATAGAAGATTAGCATTGTATTAACTACTAATAGCACTGTGATTTTCAGAGTGAACAACAGACTAAAAATACGCACGACGATAAATTCTGATTTAAAAAAATAAACTTTTTATCGTCCACATTTAGTTTCTAAAATCAAACCCGTTTAAAATCCTTTTAAATTGGCAAATTTGCCAATTATCGAAAATGTTAGTAGTTGATAAATAAATGCAAATGATGTCCAAACAAATTTGCGTTCTCTTAGGGAGGAAGGAAGATTCTTTTGAATTTGGAATCGTACAAATTTTGCGCGGAAGATTTATTTAGATTTTAATAAATTCTAACAAATAGAAGCTCCAATTCTGTCGACATTCTTCGCGTTGCTTTGATCTATGATATAATTATAACACTGTCAGATATATAACTCAAAGTTAGTTAAGGACAAAACGTAACAAGTTTTGATCGTAGTCATGGATATAATGAGATCACTTACACTTTGAAGAGCAACATATGCAATAATAATATGTGTCTGTGTGTTTTGTGCCCATATCTATAGTATTCATTGGTTTTAGTTGAGATTTCAACATGTTGCTATCTACAATTTCGCGAAAACGTATATACCTATATATGTATACACATACACTTGTGTTAGTATATTTGATGCATAAAAGTTCTCATTCGTTGATATCAGCGCATAAGTAAAGCTGTTTTTATACTAACGAGTACTACTTATTAATAATATGAAACAGTTACATAAAAAGGTCCTGCGGAAATCGTTTTAAATTAACCTTGTCCGAATGCAACTGTGTACAAAATTTAGAGGTAAATCTTATACATAAACTAGTAAAAACGGTATTAAATTCTAGTGGGCTAAAATTCACTCATCATCACTCATTGGTTTTGAGCCCTCAATTGATGCATTGGCTGTTCAGTGGATAAATGGGCGTGATAGAAGCGCATTCTCAACTTGTCGGACAAGTTTTTGTACACGAATTTCCCTAAATTTTCATGCTCAAAAAATTTAGTAAAATTACTGAAAATTTCTTCGCAAACATCTTTTGAACTGTGACCACCTTTTGAACCAGATCAGAGCAACTGAAATTTTTTTTCTAAGTATAGTTTGAAACAATAAGTCATGACTTCAACTGATTCCATGGCATATTGAATAAAAATTGGCGTTTTTGCAAAGTTTTGCAAGATGACTTTTAAAGAAAAAAAAAAAACATTGTACCATGTAGTGATCACCATAACTGAGTTATTTGAAAATAATACCGGCTCACAAGCCTTTCATATTGAATAAAAATGGTTCTTTTTCCAAAGTTTTGCAAGATGAGTTTTTTTTTTTTTAAAAAACATTGTACCATTTAGTGATCACCATAACTGCATTGTTTGGAAATAATACCGGCTCACAAGTCTTTTACACTGAATAAAAATGGGCGTTTTTCCAAAGTTTTGCAAGATCACGTTTTTTTTTAAAAAACATTGTATAAAATAGAGAGATCACCATAACTGAGTTATTTAAAATCCACTGACACTGCTGGCAAAAAAATGTTGATGAGAAATGCACCCTTTTTTCTTTTCTTTTCTTTTTTTTTTTTTTGTTTTGTGACATCTGAATACATGTAGGTGGAAGAAAGAAATTGCAATCGAAACTGGCACCTTCTACATTGCCATGAACCAAAACTTACGCCTGCTTCTTATTAAAACTAAATCCACTCATCTGTGGAAAGCCGTCTTATCGACTAGATAATTGATAATCCCTTAAGTGCCCGTTCGGACCATAGGGCGTTGTAAAAAAACTGTATTAGTGTCACTTTCTCTATAACATCCCCTTCTTAAGTTGGACAGAACGAAAATGCTAATTATCAGTTTGAGAAAGTTGTAAGGCATAGCTGAAATCCGTTCATCCACTTGTGGGCAACTTTGACAAAGGTCTCTGTGACTGGCTTATTGTTTGGGAATTAGAGACACCATTAATGCCGATTTGATGTAGTAAAAATGGCAAAATCTCTTTGTTTCCAAACTATTTGCGTCAAATACATTCCAACTGCTGCATTAAAACACAATTATCTCTAGTTGAGGAGACAGTGTTGGAATTTTTTTTCGGTTAAAATGGTGCACAAAACTAAACTTTTCAACCAAACCAACATATGTACGAGTATTTGTTGTCTTCCCTCGTCTAATCCCACTCTGCATTGTCGTCATCAATTGAAAACCTGAAAATGTAAAAGAAATTAGCGTTATCATGCCACCGCAGTAGTAAACCAACTATTTACACAAAGGAAGGAGAGACAAAAAAAAAACACGAGATACGTACAGCGGAAATAACAAATTTTCAGTTGAAAATGCCACAGACACTTGTATCTTAGAGATTGCTGCGTTTTTGTTTTTTTTTGTACTGTTTTGTTGACTTGTCTGAATTTTAATTTCTTCAGGTTTTCTGACTTCAGATCACAGCAAAAGAAACGGAAGCCCACTAATAATGTGGCTTTAATCGAGCAAAAGCTGCTATCGCACCGTAAAACCCTGCTAGACAGGTAGAGGCTGGCGGACTGTTGATATCGTATATTGGCAGTGGAAAGATGAATGTTGGGATGTTGTAGGTATGAATGGATAAATGGATGGATGTACAGACGGATTGATACATTAGCCCATGTGGCAGCTAACTAACTATGGGAGTCATTGCGGGTAGCACTCAGCCACTATTACAAATGACAGCATAGCTTCTGAAGTTGAAAATTGTTTAGAAAATATTTATTGTTTGATTTTTTCGATGTTCTTTTGTACATTTCTGTGAATGTGTCTGACTGTGTGTATCAAAACTAGGGAGAAATTCCTAGACAACGAGCGCAATACAACACAAAACTAACCACAAGAAAGCTATAAATGTTATGCGTGAGAAAAATATCTATAAAACACCTGTAGTTGCAACAACATAAGAATCCGACCACCGTCTAAAGCGGGTTCCAACCAAACACTAAATAAATACCCCAAAATAATAAGAAAATAGTAGCAATAACAACAACAACTGCAACAATAACGACCGCGTCGATGTCGACAACGGCGATGATAATAACACCCAGTACTGGTAAACGCACTCCATCTCCGGTTTTAAATAAATAACTCGCCCCCCTCCGTGTCCCCAACTGTGTGATTGCTTGGTCTTGCATTGCGCCCAGTTGCGGCACCATTGTAATAACAATTCATTACATTAATTGTTTCCATTCATATGTTCTCTGAATGTGTAATAGTACCTGGAAAATGCCATAAAATGTTGTTGCGACAGCCCCGAAACATAACACTTAATATTTGGGGAGGAAATAAACCAAAATCTTCTTCAAATGCAAACAGGTGGAGCACACAAGATCCAAGACTTGAAAGGAAAACCGCACCGTTGCGCTGTGATAAGGGAAACATAACGGCTTTAAGAGATTTCAATTAGAACTTGGAATATCTACAACGCCCATATAAATTCCATTCTAATCTAGATCTTCTTTTTCTTCTTTTCTTTTTTTAGATTCCTTGTTTTGCATTGCTTCCAGCTTGAACCAACCGTTTTCACAACTTTGTAGTAAACCAAGGCTGAATTCTAAACAGCAGTCGTCATGTCTCTCCCTAACTATGCACCTCTTCAAAGACTATGTCTGATACTTTTACTTGGCTGTCTCCTGACCATGCCCTACACGGCGGAATCTAAGTCTTCCAATCTATTTACCCAGTTTCAAAATCAACGATTTGCCATGGAACCGCAAGATCAAACGGCTGTGGTAGGGGCACGTGTGACACTGCCTTGCAGAGTCATCAACAAACAGGGAACGTTGCAATGGACCAAAGACGACTTCGGTTTGGGCACTTCCCGTGATCTGGCTGGTTTTGAACGCTACGGCATGATAGGTAGTGACGAGGAAGGAGACTACTCGCTCGACATTTATCCAGTAATGTTGGATGATGATGCACGATATCAGTGCCAAGTAAGTCCAGGTCCTGAAGGTCAGCCAGCAGTGCGTTCGACCTTTGCCAAAATAACCGTATTAGTGCCGCCAGAGGCGCCCAAAATTTCACAGGGCGATGTGATCTACACCACCGAAGATCGCAAAGTGGACATAGAGTGCGTGTCGGTGGGAGGTAAGCCAGCCGCCGAAATCACCTGGATAGATGGCTTCGGCAATGTGCTGACCGACAACATTGAGTACACAATTATACCGCTGCCCGATCTCCGAAGATTCACGGCCAAATCAGTGCTAAGGCTTACGCCCAAGAAGGAGCACCACAATACCACATTCACCTGCCAGGCGCAAAATACAGCAGATCGCACTTATCGCTCGGCCAAAATCAGAATCGATGTGAAATATGCCCCCAAAGTCACGGTGAATGTCATTGGCGGAGCGGTGGGCAATGGTCGCATACTGGAATACTCCTTAGTGCGTTTAGAGTGCAAAGCGGAGGCCAATCCCTCCGATGTGCGTTACAAGTGGTACATCAATGACGAGCCCATCAGTGGCGGGCAAAAAACAGAAATGGTTATAAGAAACGTTACCCGTAAATTCCATGATGCCATCGTGAAGTGTGAAGCACAAAATTCCATAGGAAAAAGTGAAGACAGCGAAACTCTGGACATAAGTTGTAGGTATTAAACACTTGATGAAAAGATCAGTCACTGATCAACTGTGTAAAATCTATTTTAGATGGTCCTACATTTAAGGAGAAACCGCGTTCCATTGAGGCCGACATAGGCAGCATAGTCACATTGAACTGTGAAGTAGACGGCAATCCCACGCCCGATATTGTATGGATTCAGCATCCCATAGATAGAGTAAGTTTCTTGAACGTTGTTCATTTATCGAATGCTGCTCATAACTTTTATGCTTTTATGTTTTCAGGTGGTTGGTTCCAGTTCCAATTTGACCTTCAGCGTAAGTAACGAAACTGCCGGCCGTTACTATTGCAAAGCTAATGTGGCTGGCTATCCAGAGATCTCCGCCGATGCTTATGTCTATTTGAAGGGGTCACCGGTGATTTCCTCTGCACGCATCCAATATGGTTTGATGGGTGACACGGCTCGCATTGAATGTTTTGCTACCTCAGTGCCCCGAGCACGTCATGTTTCGTGGACATTCAACGGTCACGAGATCAGTTCGGAATTGGGCCACGACTACTCCATACTCGTGGATGCGGTGCCAGGTGGGGTAAAATCTACACTTATTATACGCGATAGTCAATCGTATCACTACGGCAAATACAACTGCACGGTGGTCAATGATTATGGCAACGATGTGGCGGAAATTAATCTGCAAGCTCAAAGTAAGTTCAAGATATTCAGAGATACCAGCAATTAGAGATTAGAGATTATTATCAAATTTTAATCATATATAAAAATTTTAACCTCATTTGTATTCTGTATTTCTGTGTTTTTAGAAAGTGTTCCCCTTTTAATGACCATAGTTGGTGGCATCTCGGCCGTGGCTCTTCTAATGGTCATCACAATTCTCGTGATAGTTTACTTCAAGTGCAAGAAACGCTCCAAACTGCCACCGGCTGATGTCATCAGTGAGCATCAGATCACCAAGAATGGCGGGGTGGGTTCATGTAAAATGGAAGCTGGCGATCGTACCTCCAACTACAGTGACCTCAAGGTGGATATATCTGGCGGCTATGTACCCTACGGTGATTACACCACCCACTATAGTCCGCCTCCCCAGTACTTGACCACCTGTTCGACCAAGTCCAATGGCAGTTCCACAATTATCCAAAACAACCATCAAAATCACTTGCAGCAAATGCAACAGCAGCAACAGCAACAAACACTGCCTATGACATTCCTTTCGAATGCCGGAGGCGGCAGTCTGACCGGCAGTTTAGTAGGTCCGCGCGAAATACGTCAGGACAATGGGCTTCCCAGTCTGCAATCGACCACAGCCTCAGTGGTCAGCTCGTCGCCCAATGGCAGCTGCAGTAACCAGAGCACATCCACTCATGTGGTCTCAGCAACGCCCGCCTCAGCAGTGGATCCACGTTTTAGTGCCATCTACGGTAACCCCTATCTGAGGTCATCGAATTCGTCGCTGCTGCCACCACCAACTGCTGTGTAAATAGGAACTATCCAAATAGGTGACTTAATTTTTTTTAAATAGAAAAAAGACTGAATTTGTATATAAATCATCAACGAAGGAGATTTCTTTTCCACCACAAGGCGGTGTGTTTTACGAAGGAAACAGAGAATCTAAGCAAGGCTAAGCGAATTTTCACCATGAGGTGTAGTAGAACGGTCAGGTGTGCTGGCCGATGTTTAGAATTTAAGGCACGTCTGTTGCGAGATTATATGTCTTAGAACCGCTCGTCTCCACCGCTGCAGTGTTGTGTCACCTCGTTATAATCACCTTATATCTCCTTGGCATAGTGAGTTCCTATCGCACGCATGTCGCCCTTACCGCATGAAATGGTAAGTTCTTATCACATGGTGTGGTGAGTTTCTATCGCCCTTTTGCGACTGGCCATTTGCAGCTGAACAAAGACTAATTAGCGTATTCAAAATCTACCCCAAATAAACGAACATTACAACGCCTTTCAGTTACTTACATATTCACTTTTTGCCACAACATAGTATAAGGCCTTTAACGGCGGGGACAGTAGGAGAAGCCCCCCCACCGTAATACTCTCTCATACTTAGCGTTTTCATTTTATTTACTTACTAGCTAGCTGTAGGAGTCGTAGCAGCAGTAACTAACGAATGAAACAACTAATGATTGCAGCAACAAAGCATTTTAGCATTAACATTTAGCATTTTAGCTCTATTTTTAGCAAACAATAATAAGCCAAAGTACCTGATAGACCTAAGACGAACGATCGATCCATCATTTTTAGATTGCGTAAAGCCAACCAACCAAACTCTTTGAATTACTTACATATGTTAGCGTGCGTAGTTTTACAAATTGAATTTATGCTGTAGCCTGTAAATTGTACATATAGAAATTTCGATAAGATATGTGACGTAGTATTGTAAATGTAAGAGACGCAGCTCTTCAATGAATCTCTAAAGATGCAATGTAAATACTGGGCTCTATCTATCGTATATTGGAGTCGGGGCGTTCGTCCCTGGGTTCAGCTTTAGTTTCTGATCAAAGCATGTCTGCAATTACCTTGAATGTAGTGTCTTAAAATTGTTAGTCTTTCTTTAAACGAAAACTTAAATTGTGCTTTTGTGTACAAAAATTGTAATAAAAAAAAATATATCAAAAAAAAAAAAAATAAAAATTTTGCTTACTATTTAATAGTATTTTATTTAAAAGCGGAAACAACAAACTATTTACACGAAAAAAATGCATTAGGCTTTTCCGTTCTAATTGAAATTTAAATAAAAACAAAACAAAATAGTTGGAATCTATCAAAAAGAGAAAATAAAACCCCAATTACTCAGTGCTAGAATAATCCATTGATTTTGCTCTTAAATTAAATATTTCGCTATTTACAAAACAAAACAAAACATCAACTTTTTCAAAGTCCTGGCATTGGGACAAAAAAAAAGTGTTTATAACTTCTTTCACCTTCTTAACAAATTAAGTTAAAAGTAGCTAAGACAGAAGAGAAAAACCAAACAATTGTAGAGTAAAAAGAATGTTATTTGAATCGAGTTTTATATTAAAATAAAAAGAAAAACAATTGTAAAGAATAATAACAAAAATATTTATATATTTAGTAATTTATATAGTATATTTTTATAATATTTTGCATTTTCATTCATCTCAGCCATAGCGGTGACGGGATGGGTGATAAACTTAAAGAGATGAAAAATGTGTGTGTTTGCTTCATTTTTAAGCCCAAGATAAAATTGTCAGCAATTTTGTTAATAGGTCTATAGTATGTAAAGCTATATATATATATATATATACTACCTTATATTGTATATGATTTTTTATTATTATTAATAAATACGAAAAAAAAATGAGAAAAATTAATAAACAAAAAATCTGCATTTCATTGATGGCCGACACCAAACCAGCACAAATATTTGAGTTAGGTAAACTGACCTTCACACACTGTCACCCAACGTCCCCTCGCGATAAAAAAGTGTGCCAAGTACAGGGTGGCGCAATAGAACGTGCATATTTAAAAAATAGATTAAAAAATAAATACAAAAGGTATGGTTAAAATAAATCTAAGGCATTGTAGAGTAATAAATGGAGTTTATTTTTTAAAAATAACATAATCTAAATGGTGACCCTCTCTACGACGGCACTCCTCTAACCGCAAACGAAAATTATTGAAAATTTTCTTCAGTAATACTGGTGTAATAGCTGCCATTTCATCACGGATATTCTCCTTGAGCTGAACTATGTTTCTTGGATTATTACTGTAGACTTTGTGTTTGAGGTATCCCCACAAAAAAAGTCAAGAGGCGTCAAGTCTGGACTACGTGGGGGCCATGGGATTTCACCTCTTTTCGAAATCAGTCTGCCAGGGAACATCTGCTTCACCACCGCCATGGAGTCATTTAATGCGTGACAGGTAGCTCCATCTTGTTGGAACCAAGTTCTGGAATTCACCATTTTTGAACTTTCAATTTCTGACGTTTTGGCACCGCGCATTTTCGAAGAAAAAAGGGCCAATTATTCCTCTGCCAGAGATTGCTGCCCATACTGTCACTTTGGGACTATGCAATGGTTTCTGGTGTTTGATTTTGGGATTTCCACTGTTCCTGTAACGACAATTTTGACGGTTTACGAACCCATTCATAAGGAAATGAGTCTCGTCAGAGAAAAGGATATTGCCAAAATTGGAATATCGATTAAGCATTTCATTAGCAAATGCGAGCCTTGCTATGAAGTCAGACTCTTTCAATTCTTGTGTTAATTGCAGCTTATATGGATGCAGTTTAAGATCCAATGTTAAAATTCGTTGCAAACTTCGTCGCGATAATTGTAAGACAGACGATCTCTTGCGAGTCGACATTTGTGGATTTCCTCGTACTGACTCCATAATTCTCTCAACATTGTCTTCGGTCCTAGATGTTCTTGGGCGACCATTTGCTTGTGGTTTAAATGTTGAACCGGTCTCTTCAAAACGCTTTAACCATATTTTAATTAAATTAGCACTCGGAGCTTCACTAATTCGCCGTAGTCCATATTCAGCACAATATAGTCGCCTAGTAGCAATATATGAACGAGAGTTCTTGTAAAATGCGCGCACGCAAAATGCGCGACGCTTCCCGTCGAAGTGATTCATAGCGACTAAAACTCCATGAGCCCGCCAACCCAATGATGTAGGCATGTAAATTTCGATAAGTCGAGGGGTACAAGTATGGTATTAGAAGGGCAACTGATTTTTACCCTCAAGAATATTTCTACCAAAAGCATGATTTATGTCAAATTTGACTCAATTCCGTGCAACTCCTTGGAAGATATAATGCTAAGAATGCATGGATGTAATCGATCATTTGTGAGTATGGTGGAGGGTACCAAAATGGTCGATTGGTCTTGGTCGATTTTTCTCAATTTTTGCCAAGCATTATAAGTTAATGGAATGAACAAAAACTTAGGCCCCATTAGTTCGAAATTACAAAGGAAAGAGTGAATTTCGGATAATTGGTCAATTTGTATGGGAGGTACCAGCAGAGAAGCTACGAAGCGTCCATTTCCATTCTGCGACTTCACCTTAGCAAACGGTTAACGCTCACCAAATTTGACTGAATTTAATTCATCAATAACCGATGAAAATGTTGAGAAAGTGATGAAAATTGTTATGGAGAATCGTCGAATCACAATTAGAAAAGTTGCTGAGGATGTAAGCCTAGAAATACGCGGTATGTTCAAAAAATAAGGTGAATTTTCAAATTTTGCAGGCTACGTGCATTTACCTTTTTATTATTATTATTATTTTTTATTTATTTATTTATTTTTTTTTTTTTTTTTTGGTACACTCGTCTAGAGGATATGTTGACGATTTTATCCATATAGCATGTTTAGTTTGTGAACAACATAGATAAGACAAGTTTTATACTTGTTTGGCGATTTTCTGCTTTCGAAAAAAATGGATCGAAGAAGTTGCATCAAATTTTGTGCAAAAAATGGAATTAAGTGCTCAAAAACACTTGAAATGTTAACAGTGGCATGCGGTGAGAATACTCTGAGTCCAAAAAATGTTTAAAGTGGTACAAGGTTTTCACAGAAGGTCAAGAATATGTGAATGACGACGCTCGCTCTGGACGCCCCAGCACATCAACAACCGATGAAAATGTTGAGAAAGTGAAGAAAATTGTTATGGAGAATCGTCGAATCACAATCAGAACAGTTTCTGAGGATGTCGGCATATCGGTTAGCTCATGCCGTGCAATCTTTTCGGAAATTTTGGGCATGAAGCGTGTGGCAGCGAAGTTCGTTCCAAAATTGCTGAATTTTTACCAAAAACAACGTTGAATTGTTGAATGATGTCAACGATGATCCAGTTTTAAAACGGTCATAACTAGTGACGAATCATGGGTATATAGTTATGACATGGAAACCAAAACCTAATCGTTCCAATGAAAGAGTCCAGCAGAACTAAGACCAAAAAAAAAGCACGCCATGTTCTGTCAGATGTCAAGGTTTTGCCCACTGTTTTCTACGATTACCACGGCGTAGTGCATCAGGAGTTCTTACCACACGATCGTACGGTAAATAAGGAGTATTATTAAGGAGTTTAAGCGCCGTTTGCGTGAAGTAATACGAAAAAACGACCGGAATTGTGGAAAAAAGAATTCATGGCTTTTACATCATGATAATGCATCTGCTCACTCATCTTTGCTTGTGAGAGATTAATTGACCAAAAATAACCCCGTTATCATGCCTCATCCAACGTTTTCACAAGATTTGGCCCCCTACGACTGTTTCCTCTTCTCAAGATTGAAAAGACCCATGAAAGGGTGGCGTTTTGCGACGATTCAGGAGATAAAAACCGAATCGCTGAGAGAGCTCAAGGACATACCAAAAAGGTGCATATTAGAACTGCCTCGATGATTGTAAAAAACGCTGACACAAGTGTATTATATCTGAGGGGGGCTACTCTGAAGGAGATAAAATAGAAATTGATGAATAAATGAATATTTTTTGAGAAAAATTAAAATTCGCCTTTTTTTGAACACACCTCGTATATGGGTAAAATTAATGATTTGTATTGGAAGTATCAGAAGAGGTGTGGCTAGTCGATCGGGATTTTTTCAGATTTTGTTGGGCAGGATAAACAAATACAATGCACAACTATTGTACTGTATACTTTGAAAAAATAAAGGGTGTCCCAACAAGAACGCAAGACAGTCAATGGTGTTCGGTATCGTGAAATGATAACCAGTTTTTTCGTGCCAAGAATTGAAGAAATGAATGTGTAGGGCATGTGGTTTCAGCAAGACGGCGCCACATGTCATACAGCCAGAGAAACAATTCAATTGCTGCATCAGTCATTTCCCGGTCGTGTTATTTCGCGTTTTGGAGACCAGAATTGGCCGCCTAGATCGTGGGATTTAACACCATTACACATTTTTCTTTGGGGGTTTTTGAAGTCGATGGTTTACGCAAATAAGCCGACGACGACTCAAGTCTTAAAAGAGGAAATTGGACGCTGCATTAATGAAATACCGCAGCATTTATGCAAAAGGTCACTAAAAATTTCATTAAAAGATCGCGTGTGTGCCAGCAAAGCCGCGGCGGTTATCTGCCCGATGTGTTCCACACATAACCTCATTCTGTCTACTTTACGATATAATAAAGCTTCAAGATCTTTTTTTAAATATCTGTGTTTTATTTAAAATTTAAATCCTGCGTTCTTGTTGGGACACCCTTTATAAAACACAATTGTAAGGTGCAATAAAGAGCAATCTATTAATTTCCCAATACATGGCTTTAATAAGATGTTTCTCGCGTTATACAGGGTTATCCAATAAGTGGGTTCAGAACCGTCGGTATGGCAAGGCTGTCGCCTGTCATCTGAAGTGTAATTTATTTAGTGAAAGGTTTACCATTTACTAATATGAATCGTTTGACAACCGAAGAATGCGTAAAAATATGTAAAATTTACTACAAGAAAGGTGGCTGAAACGTGGGCTTTCAATCGGACAAAATTTTATTCAGCAATGAAGTTCATTTTGCACTCGGTGGTTACGTCAACAAACCAAATTGTCGCATGAAAGGCTCGGACAACCTAGAAGTGATTGTGGAAAAGCCATTGCATCCCGAAAAAGGGACTATTTGGTGCGCATTATTGTCTGGGGGTGTCATTAAGTCGTACTTTTTGGAAAATGATGCAGGAGGAACGAACCATTACGGTCAATTCAGAGCGCTATGGCCAAATGATAACCAATTTTTTTGGTCTACAATTGAAAATTATAAAGTAGACGATACAAGACGGTTGCATAAGCCACAGAACACGACCGATTTTGGCTTTATTGCATAAGAAGTCAATTGGCCACCAAGATCATGCGATTTGACGCCGTTAGAGTTTTTTATGGGGCTACGTTAAAGACCGTGTTTACGTGAATAACTCCCAAACGTTGGAGTATTTAAAAACCAACATTTGTCAAGTTATCGCCGAGATATCGCCCAAAATATGCGAAATAGTGGTCGTAAACTACCTCAGAAAGATCCACTGCTTCAATCAATCCAGAGGTGGCCATTTAAATGGCATGGTATTTCGTGCATAGTGGCAAGGTCCAAGCAGTATAATGAAATAAAAGTTTCATTGAAATCATAGTGTTTTATTTAAGTTTACTTTTGAAACCGAAAAAGGGATTCAAAATGGATACAAATGTGTATAAATGCGATTGGATTACGCCAAATGGTTTCAAACAGATAATATTTCGTACTTGAAAAGCTACTCAGACTGTGTTTATTTGGTTCAGTATAGTTTGAACAGTCGTCAACGATGGACACCAGTAAAGAATAAATACGCAAAATTGTAAAGCTTTTCTTTAACAAATTCGAAAAGGTTCCGCTGATTCCGTTCCTGCAGTTAATATGTCAAAAACGATCTGGAAGGAAAATTGTCGAAAATGTTGACGAAACAATGGAAATCGTCAAATCCGTTCATCATGAAACAAACCACTTAAATAAAGTTGGACACAAAAACAAACTCGACTTATAGGTATCATATTAGTTAACGCAATGGAATGAAGATTCATCTGCAAAACGCAACAAAATCGACTTATTTCTGCAGCGGATGGTAGATGGAGGCTCACTTACGATAACTTCAAGTGAATGTGACCGTAATCGAATAGTAGTGACCAATCCAGGTCAAGAAGGTTTTGCGAACAGCTCAATCGGTCGAGCACTACGGTGTTCGTCTTGACACCTCGTACTGCCTCGCTTAAACTCTGCTACCCAATATTTCACAATTGCAAACTAAGGAGTAGACTTCACCAGAGTAGAATCTGCTTCGGCTTTAATATTGATTGAACTGGGAACTTTCATATGGAAATAATGAATTACATAACGGTGACCATTTTTTTCCGTGTTTTACAAATTCATTTCGTTCATTAGTTTACTTTTGATGACTCAAAGCTCAACAACGTACCGCCTTGAGACTTAAAACATATGTTTTGTAAGGTTGCCACTTTTCAACAAAATAATTTTTTCAAACTTCTGTCACCATCTATACGTTAGGTCGGTTAGTTTTGGGACCGCCCTCGTATGTTAAAACCCATCAGGATTATGGTAGCTTTGTCGTAGTAATAGAGGATTGGTTTGTTGGAGTAGGCTATAACTATTTCTCTATTTCTCTATCTACTGCAAAAAAGACAGCATCAATACGATAGAGGCATCTTAACTGTAAAGATTACGGGCATTCCAGAGGTTCATCAACTTTTCCTTTAGTTTCGTTTCTGCCTTTCCTCTTGTGTTTGTAAAATAATACTGGTTTTAGGTGAGCGGATTCTTGGGCTACCGCATCCAAAACTTGGAACTGTTTTAATAACAAATATTACCAGTTAGATGGTGTCATTTAGGTTACTCGAATTAATCCCCTTCCCATTTCAGCTGCTATCAGACGGATATCCTGCGACAATCCTTGCACTACGACCGATAAATTCTGCAAAGGGTTATTCATAAACGAATGACAGTAATGGGGACCAAATTAGAATTGAGTGTTCTTTTTCGCATATCTCAAATTCTTTTTTCAGTACGGGGGACACTTCTTATGAAACGGAATAAAAAAATAATGTTGAAACAATGTTAATCGGTAAACCTAGAGTAATTTTGGTGAAAACATATTAATAATAATAATATAAATGTAATAATAAATATATATAAAAATCAATTGCTGTGCGTTAGTCTCGCTAAAGCTCGAGAACGGTTGGACCGATTTGGCTCATTTTGGTCTTAAATTATTGGTAGAGTATTCCGGAAGGTTTAAAAGGTTTTATTTGAAGTGATAGATGGCGTTGGAGATGAGATTTTTGCAATTAATTTTTTTTTACCACATTAACATTTTGAAGGTAAAACAACGTTTGCCGGGTCAGTTAGTATTAAATAAAAGCATGCTTTTAGGATCATTCTTTTAAATCCGCCAAGAGATGATTTTATGTACTTCTGCAATGAATGACTGAGCAGTATTTCGTATTAGCGTTAGAGGGCGTTGTCTTACCAAAAGCCGATCGTCCACGTAAAGGTAAAACTTACAGTGCTGCCACTCGAACAACATTTAAATAACTGGCTTTAATAAGGTTTCAAACCTCAATACCGTAGACGATAGATAGTTGCTTCTACCTCTATTAAGGCAATCTCTTCTATCTATTATGACAATCCAATCAACCACGAATACTGTGAGTTGAAAAGAATATATAACTATATTTTTAAGTAGATTGTGAAAAATTTTGAAATTTTATTTTATTTTTAAGTTCTCTTATTACATCCTATCTTCTTGTATTGATAATATGTAAACATGTTTGGAATCGTTACCTAGAAAAAAATTCACGCAGAATTTGACTTTTTCAAATATTGCAAATTTGCGGAATATCAGGGCAAACATTTCATTTTCCATGTAAATAAATATTATCTTGCCGTTCAAATGGACCAAGTTATGCTGCCGACGACAAATTATGGAATGATTGTACCAAATTAAAAAAACAGGGTTATCCATTTAGTGGTTTCAAAACCGCCGGTCTGGCAAGTTTGTCAGCTATAAATATTTGTTATCTGAAGTGATATTTATTTAGTCGAAGGTTTTGCATTTTCTAATATGGGTCGTTTAACAACCGAATAACCCGTAAAACTATCTAAAGCTTAATACAAAAATGGTGATTCAAACATGGACTTTCAATCGAATGCAATTTTCTTCAGCTATAAACTTGGGACTCGGAGAACCCAGAAGTGATTGTGGAAAAGCCATTGCATCCGAAAAAACGGAAAGTTTGGCGCTCATTTCGTTTTTTTCTTGCTATTTAAAGTAAAGGGATGAAGTTTTGATATATGAAAGAACAAATTTTGATAGGAAGTGGACTAACATCTCAGACAACTACATAGATTTGAAGTATTTCTTCAGCGCTTGTAATAGTTTATATGTTGTTATTTTAATTGTATTTGGCAAACAATTTTTTGCCGCACAATACAAAACAAGAAGACGTAAAAAAACTCAGTAATTAAATATCACAATTTTGTTCTCTTCTGCCAAAGTTTAGAAGCTATAACAAATTTTGATAAATCCAATTCAACATTTTGCTCGTTGCAAATACAGCCTTGTTACGTAAGATAGACACATTGAAAACGTTTACTTTGGAAAATGCAATCTAAAATATAGCATAGGCGGCAATTAAGTAATCTTGCTGTTATATATTCTTCCAATACAATTTCCGATGAAATAATTCTGAATTTTACACCGTAATATGTTGGTAATTCAAACGACGCGAAGTTCCTCGGTTAATAATGGGTTAAGTAACAAAAAATAAGTAAAAAGAATTAAGTCAGTTCCATTTTAAAGGAACAAAAAAAACTGATGCAAACATTTTGCAAGGGGCAACGGATTGAAGTTTTGAATAGTAAAAATGATACTTTTGAAATCATTTATAAGAACTGAAATTAAGAATTTTTTTTTTCAAATTTAAATTTGAAAATATTTTTACTATAAAACATCATATTTTCAAGCCGATGTACGTAATATCTGTGGTCACAACCCATAACGGCCTAAATCTGTTTTTCAATATTTTCAGTACAGGAGTTTGAAGTTTTGAATCTTCACTGAAAATCAGGAGAAGGTGTTTTTTGGAAAACTTTGCTACAGATTCCAAGAAAACGAATTTCTTTACTTAGTTGTTAACAAAATATAGTTGTTTATTCTCGCAGTCAAAAGATATTATCGAAAAAGACACTTAGGCTCTTATGAATTGTTGAAGGAAAGAAAGTCAAAAAGTTCAAGTTGAGTTAGGCTATTATTCCAGATTAAATACAATTTTTTTTTTTTTTGGAGAAAGACCTTAACTCAATTTATGTTTATCAAAAAACGAAATTGTAATTCGGAATAAGAGCTTAACTCAAGTTAGGGAAATAAAATTGTTTCTTTATTTTTTTGGATTAACGACTTAAGTTGATTTAGGCAATGATGAAAAAATAATGTTTATATTTGTTGTAATCTTAAATTGACTTAGGCAGTTATGCCAAAACAGTCATTTAGAAAAATAACTTAACCTATTAGGTTTTTTAGGATTAATTGCCTTCCTAGAAGAGATACAAACATGAAAAATTTAGAGCCAATAAATTTAGATACGCTGAATACGACGGTGCTAATAACTCAATTGTGTTCTAACTCGAGTTAGGCTGTTACGGGTTGTGACCACAGATATTTCAATACAGAAATATTAATATAATATAATATTTACAAATGTGAAATTTTCTATTTTCAATTCCAAAGTAGCCCGCTCTCTGCTTATATAATTTTAACAGTCTCAGTGTTGGTTTTCAGATTTAAATATGCATAGCTCTGATGCGCCACTTTGAGTCGCTAGTGGGGCTTTTGAGACGCCGTGAGTTATAACTAAGCTTCGCCACTGTACTCTGTTTTATTATTCTCCGCAATCAGTACCAAAGGGATCTCTGATACAGGTGGTTGTTGGTTGGTTAGACGGCGTTCGTATTTGATAAGACATACATATGGCCCAACAATTATTAGGCAAATTAGCGATCGTAACTGGTAAATGTATTCCCAAGTACACAATCTAACTGTTGTTTTGATTTTGAGATTGAGTTTCAGGTGCTGGTAGCGGTATAGGTCGCAGCACATGCCGCGTTTTAAGAGATCAAGGTGCCAAAGTCGTAGCAGCTGATCGTAATTTAAAAGCAGCTGAAGAGACAGCCAGCGAGTTGGATGATCGTGGTGAGTTTGAAGTCACTGGAACGCCTAAATGTATGCTATTTATTTTAATTGAAATTAATTCAACATAGATGTCTTTCCACTGCAAATCGATGTTTCGTGTATGGAGAGCGTATCCCAAGCGGTCGCTAAGACATGCGAACACTTCAAAAGCGCTCCTTCGGTGGTGGTTAACTCAGCTGGCATAACCCGCGACGGTTACCTCTTGAAGATGCCTGAACATGATTACGATGATGTGTACAGGGTGAATTTGAAGGGAACCTTCATGGTGACCCAGCAATTTGCCAAAGCAATGATAGAACACCAAGTTCAAAATGGAAGTATCGTGAATATTTCGAGTATTGTCGCCAAAATGAACAACATTGGACAAGCCAACTATGCCGCTACCAAAGCTGGAGTGATATCTTTTACCGAAGTGGCATCCAAGGAATTTGGCAAGTTTGGCATACGCGTTAATGCAATATTGCCAGGCTACATCAATACGCCAATGGTTGCCGTTGTGCCGGATAAAATTAAGGAACAAGTTGTGATGCGTTGCCCACTGGGCAGGCTGGGAGAACCAAGTGAAATTGCTGAAGTAATAGCATTCTTAGCATCCGACAGAGCCTCATATGTCAACGGTGCAGCCATCGAAGTGACAGGAGGGCTCAAATGAAAAGTGTCGTTGCATCTGTTATGAATTGTTGTAAATTGTTGCATTTATTAGATAATTAAAAATAAAAACACAAAACAAAACAAAGTAATGTGTAAAATATAAAGTAATCTAGTTTTAGAGAGCCTGCAGTAACAAAGAGAAAATAATAGATATTTCCAAGTTTGTCTGATTGCTCGAGACCCATTTCGTGCCATATTCTAATCGGTTTTATATAGAAAATTCTCCAGTAGGCCATCTGTAGAAACCATTTTTATACCTTCATCCGAATGTTAAAAACGGTAATTCAGTCAGATTCGGCACATATTTGGTTTCGAGAATGAAATTAAGGGACAATGCCTAGAGTTTAACTGAAAACCGAGTAGCCGGAGCTTTTGTTTGAATTCGTATGCCGGTTGTTTCTCAAATAGCATTTGAAAATTTATGAAAATGTCTTAAAAAACTCTCTAATATAATCGAGAATTTATTCTGTATAAATTTGCTGTTTGTTGTTGGGACCAAATGAAGAAAATCATTGTTTATCAAAACAAATAACTTGATTGTTGCTGACGCTCATTCTCAATGCTTAAGAAGGCTGCAGTAGCATCTTGTAGTTTTCAGTCACTAATGCCTATATGATCAGCATACGCAAGTAATATATGCAATATATGATTTCTATTAAAGATGTTACCAGTCATTTTTACTACAACTTTGCTCAGACTCATATCTAAATGTGTATTAAAGAGTTTGCGCCGCTAAGCTCATGCTCTGTCTATACCTTGGTATGGTGTGAAATGATTCACTACAAATTTTGCCTATCTTTACTGATATCAATTAATGCGTTCCTTAACTCAATTTTTACCGCAACGGAATGTGAAAGGCGCTTTAATGGTCAACGAAAAGCTGAAGTATATTCTTCCATTTCTAGTGGGTCTTATTCAGGATTTACTGCAGTGGGAACTAGTGGGAACTAAATTAAAAAAGTGTTCTCTCTGTAATCGCTGCACATTTTGGGGATTTGTGGTCATAACTTTTATTTTTTAAATTTTTAGTAGAATTTTCGGGTTTTTCCAATATAGCTATGCCTCTTTATACTCACTTTCTCACTCTTGGCACAACCCGTTTTTCTGTTTAAAAAGATAGACTGCCTCTCTTCCCCTTACAACAATTAACTACAGGCTTGCCTTGTCGGATGTCCGTCGGGAAGGTATACTACTTGGTTTTGCCGCCATTTTGGTAAACATTAGTCTTGACACTTCATAATTGGCAGTCGTGAAGTAGAGACGTGGCAAATTTATTATGGAAAAATATTCGATAAACCAACGTGTTTTAATTGTTAAAATACGATGAGAAAGTTACGTGAAATTTTTGG
>JAHXMU010026390.1:985383-1041418 GCA_019455685.1 Philornis downsi
TTTTTTTTTTGTGCCAATTATAGGATGGTGCATGAATCGTATTATTGTCAACTGTCAATGGGACCGTCATTTAAAGATCTTGAAGAATAACTACGCCGAAGACGTATCCGTTTCAGCAGCATTTGGTTTCAGCAAGATGAAGCAACTTCACAGATAGCCAAACCGGTTATGATGGAGCTCCAACGAAAATACCCAAACAAATTAATATCCAAAAACTCCACTTTCCGCTGGCTTCCAAGGTGATCTGACTTGACTGCACTAGCCATTTTTTATGTCAAGCGACAGGTGTACAAAACGAAACCAAGGAATTTGACTGAATTGGGGCATTACAACAAAACTAATAAAGCAATAATTGTGGCTACCCCGACTTCATACCTGACAAATTTTTTGATCAGATTTCGTATATGCGTGACCATGGAGGTCATTTACAGTTTATCGTCTTCAAAACCAATTAGTTACATAAAACGAAATAGACTTTTCTATACAAAGAAGAAAAAAAAAAATAAAAATAAACACACATAAATAAAATACATTGATTAGAAAAAAGTAATTTGAATTTCTTATTGTATAGCAACTGGTGTGTCACCCTGTACTATAAATCATGACAATGGATTGCTGAAGCCAATCAATTACAATCTACAGAAAATGATGAAATCTAGAAAATTGTCCAAATTGCATACAATAGGCGTGACAATGCAGCCCTACTTCGTTATCAGATTTAAATTTATCAACAAATTAAATAGTGTTGAATTCGACTGCATTTAGTGCTACTAAATGAAAGACATGAGTGTAAGACTATATGACCTAAGGCATTTTCGTATTTGGTTGATTATTTTAAATTTTAACAAGCATTATTACTTCGTGTTGAAACAACAATTTTGGTTAATGCAGTTTGTTACTTAGAAATTTCATTAAATTTCATAAATCAATCAATTTATATGCGAAATAGTAGTTCTGCCAAATTTTAACATACGAGATATGTTCAAAAAATAACGTGAAATGCATTTTTCACAAAAATTATTTAATTATTCATCAATTTTTATTTTATCTCCTTCAATGTAGTCCCCTCAGATATAATACACTTGTACCAGCATTTTTTCCAATTCTCGAAGCAGTTCTGATATGCACTTTTTGGTATGTCCTTGAGCTCTCTCAGCGATTCGTTTCTTATTTCCTCAATCGTCGCAAAACGCCGTCCTTTCATGGGTCCCTTCAATCTTGGGAACAGGGAAAAGTGTTGCAGGGGGCCAAATCTGGTGAATACGGTGGCTGAGGCATGATAACGGTGTTGTTTTTGGCTAAATATTCTCTCAAAAGCAAAAATGAGTGAGTATCATGACGCACAAGCCATGAATATGAATATTTTCCATAACTCCGATCGTTTTTTTCGTATTGCTTCACGCAAACGGCGCATAACTTTAAGGCAATGCTCCTTATTTACCATACGACCTTGTGATAAGAACTCCTGATGCACTACGCCATGGTAATCGAAGAAAACGGTGAGCAAAACCTTGACATAGGATCGAACTTGGCGTGGTTTTTTGGTCTTGGCTCTCCTGGACTCTTCCATTGGGCCAATTGGGCTTCGGTTTCGATGCCATAACCATATACCCATGATTCGTCACCAGTTATGACCCTTTTAAGTAAAAATCTGGATCATCGTTTACGTCATTCAACAATTCCTGAGCGATGCTCATGCGACGTTGTTTTGGGCAAAATTCAGCAATTTTGGAACGAACTTCGCTGCCACACGCTTCATACCCAAAATTTCCGAAAAGATTGCATGGCATGAGCCAACCATTATACCGACATCCTCAACAATTTCTCTAATTGTGATTCGACGATCCTCCATAACAATTTTCTTCACTTTCTCAACATTTCTATCGGTTGTTGATGTGCTGGGGTGTCCAGAGCGAGCGTCCTCATTTACATTCCTCTGCGGAAGGTTTGTTTTTTTTTGACTCAGAGTACTCTCACCGTATGCCACCGTCAACATTTCTAGTATTTTTGAGCACTCTTTACGTCCATTTAAAAAATGGAATTTTTAAATGGACGTAAAGACTTACGTGTAAGAGGTAGGCGGACGGATACAAGCAACTCACCTTAAAAAGTCATGAAACGAATTCGGTCAACATTATGCTTTGTATTTCAAATACTTTATTCTGTGTGTTACATTTGTAGCCGTATCAAATGATATACCTATATATAGGGTGGCGCATAAGTAACGCTAAGATTTGGTCAGTGAATATATTTTTTGTTTAAGTATTTTTTTTTCGTCTCTTGACGGAATTAACTAAATAATACTTGGGAAATTTATAATGGAAAGTCTCAGTACAGAACAAACAACCAAAGTTGTTCGATTTTACTTTGAAAGCCAGCATTCGATTATTCAGGTCATATCGAAATTTCTTGCATGTTCGAATTGCTCCTTGCGCTCCAACAATTTACCGGTTCAGCGTTTTAGGCAACAAGAGGCTGTCTGTGATCTTCCGCATGCTGGAAGACCTCGCGCAGTTCGAAATGAAGTGACCAGCAAGTAAGTATTGAAGAAAACCCCGAAACTTCCACCAAGCGACATTCTCAGCAGGTAGAGATGTCTAGGCGGTCTTTGCAAAGAATTTTACATACTCGTATGTTACTTCTTTTCCCATATAATATGCAATTGGTTCACGAGTTATAACCAAATGATGCACTAGAACGCATTCAATATAGTCATCGTTAACGTTACTTATGCGCCACCCTTTACCTCAAATACTTCACGTGAAGTTAAAATTAACTTACAATACTTATAGAAAGTGTTGCGATATAATGCGATGTTATTCACATAAAATATTATGAAGAAATGCGTAAAAAGTGTAATATATAAAATCGTATAAATTTAAATATGCAAAAAATAATTATTAACAACAGTATATTTACACCAAAAAAATAAAAAAAATTCTTCCCATTCACCACAGAAAAATAACTTATAAATTGTCTAATGATGATTTACGAAAATACTTTGTCTCTAAATGGAGTAGTTAAGATGTGAGACATTTTTAAAAACATCCCTGAACATTTAATTTTTTGACTACAAATTTTGTGGTTAATGTCCAATATATAATTTTTTAAATAAATTTTGTTTTAATTATAATGAAACGTTTATTTATTATCGTAACATTTATAACACATTTTTTTCGTAATTCCACCAGTCCACACCACAATTTTTAGTAATCAAATCCCCAAATCTCGGTCATCAGATTTATTCAACTTATTTCTTTCAATACGATTTCGTGATCGTAAATGGCACGATGTTTAATGTAGCCGATTATTGCGCATATGAGTGATTACAACTACCAAATCTTACTTGGAGGAGGGATCATCTCGATATGTTTGATGAACACTTCATCTACTACTACTTCGAGTAGTCGACAAGTCCAGTAAGTCGACAAGTCCAAAGTTGTCAAGCAGAAGATTTAAAAATGGAATGCATGTACGAGTAGGCACACTGAATGTGGGAGGTTCTCCCATATCCCATTCGTAAGATCCAAGAGAGCTCGTATTTTTCCCCACAATGCAAAAAAAATTAAGGTAAAAGTGAAATTAGTATTTAAGATTACATTAAAATGAAAAGCAGCTGTCAAAATTTTTGGAATAATATTTCCGGGAAATTATCGGTTACAAATAATTTGGCAGTTTTATACATTTTATTGGAAATTGCTTAAAAGAATTCCAAGAACCTATTACAAAAGCTTCCGTCAATAATCAACAAATATGAATGGTCATGTCTAAATATGTAGAGGCAGGCCAGTACTATGGGCATACCAGCACTCTATCCTCGTTAGAGTCCATTCGACATTCGACATACGTTCTCACTCAAACCAAAATGAACTGATTCTAATTCTAATACTCACTGCTGTCAGTAATAGCCACCTTCATTCTTCTTGCTTGATAGAAATCTAAAATGACTCGTTATTCACTCGTTACGAGGATTACCCCCACACCGCATGAAGTGAGCCAGATTAAATGTGGTGAAGAAAATAGTGGTGTTAATCTAATAAAAGTTGCACCTTTAAATTAAAGAAAAACAGTAATTCACACGCTTTATTTCCTGCTAATACATTTCTGTTAAAATTCGAAGATATTGCAAATATATTTAAACAAAAAATAAAGGTTCTACGCCAAAAAATACAAACTCGAAACAACTGATTTTTTGGAGTGATTCTGAAGATATTCACTTTCACATTTTTTAAATCGTGATAGGTTCGGTGATTCAAGCAAATCTTCGTTGATTCTAAAGGATATTTGACTGTATCGACAGAATTTTTTTCCTCGACTCACGTTAATACAATCCAGGTGGCAGCGAAAATTCATCTAAGGAAGTTTGCACTTCCTTGAATTTCATAGTTAGATAGTTTGAGTACAACTACTTTGTGTAAAATTTAGAGCAACTTGGATAATTTTTAGATATGATGCTTTGATGTCAAAGATCACCGTATTTATTATCGTAGGCGTTCCCATACGAATATCATCATCAGTCTCATTTTTATATATACATATACATATTTTAACTAGACTAGGGTGTTTCTTAAATTGACATTATGAAATGGTAAAAATCTGACTGCAAGGGTGTCGAAAATAAAGTTGAAAAAACTGTTTTTAATAAGTTGCACCACCATATAAAACGTCAATGAGAAGTTGTACCAAATTAAATGACCTCTAAGTGAGATCGCAAAGTTGACATACCGTGGGAGATGCTTCAAAACTGCTCAGAATATGTGCTAAAAACATGATATGTTTACTCGAACGAATAGAGAAAATGTCAACTTTGATGCCGGCGATTTGAATTTGATTGCCTAAGTCGAATTGGGGACCGGTTCCACATAAAGTGTGGAAAGACTATCTTGTAAGGATCTCTATAATAACTCATATTCACTACTGGTTTCGAAAACCATGAATGATAATTTGAATTTTTGTCACATGATGGTGGAAATTCAGATAAATTTTGTACACCACTTGCTTGACATAACCCCAGTCAGGTTAATTGACTTTGGGGCCAGCGGAATGTAGAGTTTCTCGATATTTATTTGTTTGGGAATTTTCGTTGCAGCTCCGCCATAACTGGTCTGGCAATGTGTGGTGTTGTTCCATCTTGCTGGAATCAAATGCTGTTGTTCAGACCAAGCACCAAAATTTTAGACTTTAAAATTCCAACAGTGTTTTTCCACGTATTTAAGTACCACCTCAAAGCAGAGGGTTTTACAAATAGAGCAGACCGGTGTTAGAATGGAATTACTAAAGTTAAGGAAATACAAGCTGTTGTAATATCGAAATTATTTTTTATTTAAGACCCATGTATGCCACTATGTATGGATTATAACATTGTTTCGACTTCCCCGCGGCTTAGCAAAGCGGCACGGATCGGAGGGGTTTAATTTTCAATGTTGCGCAGATCTGGCCGAATTTAAGCGATGGTCAGCAATATGTTGACAATGAGGCCGTTTATTGTTTGAGCTATATTGTCATAACCCTGCGACTTTAGAAAACTCCATGTGAAAAAGTCTAACGCAGTTAAATCTTATGATCTCACTGGTCAATTCACGACATCTCCTTGAGAGATAACAGTACCCCGAAATCATTCATGTAAAAAGTCCATTGTGACCTTCGCTTTGTGGCTTTAACAACGTTGTTTTCGAAGAATTGCTGACCAATGATGACCCGGGCAATATGTTGATTCGGGGATATTTGTCATTTGAGCTATGTTGTCATAGACTTGCGACTTTAGAACACTCTACATGAAAAAGTGTAGCGAAGTCAAATCTCATGATCTCGCTAGTCTACTCGTATTCACATCTCCTTGAAAGAGAAAAGTGTATTGATGTCATTCGTGTAGAACGCCCATAGTGACTTTCGCTCTGTGGCTTCACCAACATCGTTTTCGAAGAATTGTTGACTAAAGCTTAGATCCCACTGTCGGCGCACATAGCACAATATGTACCGATTTTTATTGCGCTACATCGGTGCGTTTGACAAGGATTTGGGCAATTACTTTTTGAGCAGTCACATTATCATCGCATATTGTGCTATTTGTTTTCGGTACATGTCGGCCGGAAGAAAAATTTGTGCATAATCTGCAAAACGTGGTCACACTATCAGCGCACTTTTTGAGAAATTGAATCATATGTTTTTTGTTTACATGTCTTCGCTGATTGATTTACAAAATTGAAAATCAATTTCTTATTTTATAGCATTAAAGCGGTGTAATAAAAAAGGTAAGCAAAAAAATAGTACAATAGTACTCGTGGCCTTTTCCTTTTGTTTTCCGGGTTTGATGTAGACAATTCTTCAAAACTTGTTTCGCCTTCTAAAATTTCGTAGTCTGAATACATTTTTAATGATTTTTTTTGTGACTACGCGTATTCAGTTTAAATTTTCTTTTTTGTGCTTCTTCCGCTTTTCTTGTGTTTACAAACAGTGTTGTTCTTAAAAATCGGCGCTAATTGTTAACTTTGATCGGTGTGCAAGTGGCCGATAAAAATCGTCGCATTTTTAACAATTTTATTGTTCCACTTTATGTACAGAGTGTTCACATTATCGGTGCAACAGGGTTGTATTTCATTATTTTTAGTCAGCACGATTTCGGCACAGATTGTCCCATTTTGACAAATGTTGTGCGTTCCCACTATCGGCCTATTAAATTTTACAAAAATCGATACATTGCGCCGATAGTGGGATCCCAGCTTAATGATGAGAAAATGACAAAAAAAAAAATGGGCAAAACCTTTCAAACAGCATATGAGAAATGATGATCAAACGAACGTTGACAGAGGTATAATAATTTTTTACAAAATTCGTAGAAAAATTTCCATAATCCAAAAAATGACTTGAAAGTCCCATAATTCGACCAATATTATAGAATACATAACGAATAGGTGAGGTTTTAGAGCTCTTGCAGGCCTATTAATATAAAACAAGAGAAAAAAATCTAAACTCAAAATTAATTTTGTTTTCGAAAAAGTTTAACGTTTAGCGACTTAATAGAGAGACTAAATACACTGTAAATCATCATCAAACAATTGAACTTTTGTTTCGTCAAGGCGTGGTTTGGAATTACAAATCACCTCATCTCATTTTAAGGAATCAATCATCCTATCCCTAATCACTTCTACGAGATTAATTTGGGATTGATACACTAGATTGCCGCTTAATTTTGTGATCTTTCTCTGTAATGTGATGATACAATCTGTAATATTATGTCATCTAACGCATTGTTTTGGTAACCAACAATCAAAATGAACTCGAAATTTGAAATATTGTCTGTCTCGTAAACTTTAAAATACCTACAAGAAATAGTTTTAACATTTTGCACACCATATCAAATGACGGACTTTACAAAAATTGCCTTCTCGCCTATAATTTAGATGTTATATGTTCATATAATATTCATCAGGTCGAATTATTTTGTGTTGATTAATATAAGCAGTGGCACAAACATAGCGTACTCCGCTAATTAAGCCATCTTTATATACTTTCTATAATATATCTTATAATATTTGAAATGCCTGTATGAATTTTTCCTTACGCTATGATTTTCTCCTATGCCAAAAGAGAATGTTTCCGCAGAAAGGCACTGTGTGGTGCAGATTGTGGTCTGGCTACATCATCGGCCCATATTTCTTCGAAAACGATGATGGCATTGCTATGAACGTCAACAAAAAGCGTTACACATCGATTATAAGCAATTTCTTTTGGACAAAATTTAATGACATAGATGTAAACGACACAGCTTGCGCCACAAATAACATTCCGCAGGGGCGATTTGAGGGCATGGTTATCTCATACTGGAGCGAAGTGAGCTGACAACCGATGTCGTGTGACATCTTAATGAAACTTCTTGAGGAGTTTTATGAAGTTACTGGTCTAAGCCAATAACCCACAAACGACTTATGACTTCAAAGTCAACATAATCTATGTCATTAAGTACAAACTTGTCTTACTTATAACACTTTAGCGTATTGCCGAATTTATTTATATATTTGTTTATAGGTTGAAGCTTTCCCTCAAGTTGTTTTCAGTTATCCCTCAAAAAGGCTCTACATTAGATTTAAATAAATCAGTGCAAAATTCATGGCGGATTTTGTAAAAGTCATCCATCATCAGTAGTAGATTCACTTTGACCCTTTTGGCAGCGACCCAGATACTATCACTGTACTTCCTATGACTTGTCTCGTGATTTGACTTGTTTCGTGCAGCATCGAAGGATGTTTTTGTCCGCAGCACGTGTGCTTTTAGAATGACAACCCTAGGTTTTTTGCGATTCTATAAAATTAGTCTCATAATTTGGGTTTAATCGTTTTATTCAATAAATAAGTTAATTAAATAATTTACGCTATTTAACCTAAAAGTGAAGACCTATGAGTTATGCCTGTCAATCTGAAGCCTCCTCTACTTCTACGACTTTTTCTGGTGTTTGGAGTGTAGAATCATTGCTATTGACATTCTCATCGGCCGCGTGCATCAACTCTTCATTTTGAGATTTCCGTGGCGGTCTTTGTTGGCCTTTATTGAAACGGTTACGTCTAGTTTTGTTTGGGCTCCTCCGTTTCTTGTTGCCGGACCGCGCCCCGCTTCTCAAACCGCTGCGTTTGTAACCACCGCTTCTAACACCACGATTTTTTATGTTACGGCGTGTTTTTTTCGTTCTCTTGGCTTTGGACTTCTTGGTGTTGCGACGGCGTACAGATTTCTTGTTCTTGGACTTGTGGCGTGAGTTCTTCTTACGATTGGACACTTGCCTGTTGCGATTGATGCGCTTAATTTTGTTCTTCGTGTTGCGTCTGCGTATTCGCTGGCGTCTGCGCACGGCACGTTCTTCCGGCAAGTCATCTTCAATCTCATTATCATTATAGTTGCTGCGTTGCAAATTGTGATTATGGAATGATTTTAAGTGACGTGCCAACCGTTCCTGTAGGCAAACCAAAGAACAGATTACACTTCACGGAAGATACTAAAATGTCGGCTTTTCACTTACCATTCCCAATTCCTTGAACGGCTCAATATCTTTTTCGGTTATTACAGCGGGAGAACTGTCGGCCTCATCCTCGTCTTCGAGAGTATCATCGTCCTCCTTGTCACCTCGATCATCGACGTCATGTAGAAGTTTTGACTCAAAGCCTTTTATTTTTACGACATCAGTATCGGCTTCGTTTGCGGATTCTTTCATCCATCAAATATAATAATCGTTATTAAGCTGGGATGCGCTTTGTGAATTCTATTGGAAAGTTACCTGCGATCGTTGTCTGTGCAAATATTAGGGCACAAAGGGCCACAGTCAAAACCCAAAGAAATTTCATTTTGTTGAAATGAAATTGGGGGAACGCTGCTAGCTTCTTATAGTATACACCTGACAGCAGCAAATACGTTATGCGCTTGAAATGGCCAACGAATGGCATTTATATCGCCTCTTGTGACCCCAACAAATACCAATGGGGCAAATTAGCATAACTGTGGCGATTCTTACTAAGCTACAAAGTTACGAAATCAAAGTGAGGGAAATGATCGCAAAAATCGCATGCATGGAAAGATAATTAATAACAGCGCAAATATGGAGTTTACAAAGAATTGGTAAAGCGAAAACTTTAGAAAGTTTCTGAAATGGTTAGCGTGATCATTGATCATTGAATTTGTTGGTATGCACTGTGACCCAACCAACTTTCTCCCCAGTTATGTCTGCTTTAAATTGAAAAACAAAACTATACGAGTTGAGATTTATGAATGTTTATGTATTAGGTTTCATTCAGTAAGCTTAATCATACAATGGAAAGGTAGGGCAGGTAGGTAAGGGCAGAAAGGACTAAGAACTAAGTAATACTAGAGTATGAAGAGACTCTTGTTATTTAGCCTTGATAGACAACGCGTCGGCGGTTTCCTCGTCTGACGTTGCGACGGCGGTTGCTATTCACACGCACGATACGGATACGCTTGGTCCCACGACGCCTGTTGCCACCGCGGCGACGCCTGCGATTGTTGTTAACGCGACGGCGTTTTACCCTGCGACGGGAGCCCTTGCGGCGGCGTCGAACAATGACACGGTTGGCACGCTCTTCGGATCTATCCTCGGCCGGTTGTTCCAATAGGGCCACCACGCTACCATCGGGAATGGCATCTAAAACGGAGCGTGGCAATAACAATGACGGCTTACCGGTCTTCTCGTCGATAACACTTTGACCTTCTATTTCGACGATCTCATCGGGCACCAAAATGGCTCCGGCATGGTCGCGAGATATCATCATTTGGGCGGGTTTGCCACTTTTCAAGATACCATTATTTTTAATAGCATTAGCGTTAGTGGCGACTTCAGAATTGTCCACTTCATCATCATCGTCATTTTCTTCCTCCACATCGTCGTCGTCATTGTCATCATCATCATCAGCATCGTCGTCCTCTTCCTCATCATCATTTTGTTCGTTGAGCAAGGCGTTCTGTTGCTTCAGATTGGTGGGCTCATCCGCTTCATCATCCTCGTCATCTTCTAGTACTTCGAAGCCTTGGACGATAGACTGCGAGCGGCCTTGGGGAACAGATAAGAAAATATAGGGGTTGGGACCAGCAACACCTCTTGGGATTTCATGAATGTCACCACGCTGAGGAATACGGGGTTCTGAAATCGAGGGATAAAACCGGAAAAAAGAAATACTAAATAATTGTATTCCAGTGTGGAAAGAACTGTTAACACCCACCAGCGAATGCCACCACCAGCCCAGTCAGCAGAAAAAATGCTAAACTTAATTTCATTATACTATGAAATCCTTCACTGCCTTGCGACTTACAATTCGCTGTCTTCGTATTATCTAATTGTTAGCGAGTAGGGTCTGAATGAACTGTTAGAACTTTTGTCTAGTCTTTAGGTTTTTATAAGAATTTTATTAAAGAACGTAAACCGCAAAGAAAAAGAAATCACCGAATCAAGCACTCAGCTTAGAACATGCTAACGGGCGAATATCTAATGAGCGTGAATCTTAACACTTGGCTTTCTTTTCATTATTTTGCTTGTATTTTCTCCTCTTGATGGAATTAATTTTGTTCTCCAAATGTACGAGGCCGGCGTGGAAATTTGAGTAATAATAAATAAAAAACAAAACTAAAATACTAAAAGTTGTCATATAAAAGTTGTCAAAAAAAAGTTGTCAAAGAAACTTGTGGCATTGTAAGTGCAAATATAAAGTGCTACAGACCAATAGAGTAACAGAGGTGGTAAAATAGGCCTCACCTCCGTCAATGGGGAGCCCAAGTTTTATTGGGCTGACCCAGGGGGGCGTTGGCAATCGCATTGTAATATGCTCAGTGTGTCGCATACCGTGGGTAAAGCCTTCACGGCGATACTCACATTAAACCCCGTGATCTCTGCGAATCTAAAGTGCTGCAGACCAATAGAGTAGCAGAGGTGGTAAGATAGGCCTCTCCTCCGTCAATGGGGATTATGTTTCATACTAGCATAATCAATTTGGTATCTTTTGCCTGGAAGAAATGGCTGACAATTGCGGTAGCACCAAAATTATCAGCCCCTTTTCCTGGATAGTCCAAGTTTTATTTGGTTATCCCAGGAGGGCGTTGGCAATCGCATTGTAATATGCTCAGTGTGTCGCACACTGTGGGTATGGCCTTCACGCCGAGACTCACGTTAAACCCCCTGGACTCTGCAAATCTAAAGTGCTGCAGACCCATAGAGTAGCAGAGGTGGTAAGACAGGCCTCTCCTCCGTCAATGGGGATTATGTTCCATACTAGTATAATCAATTTGGTATTTTCTGGCTGGAAGAAATGGCTGACAATTGCGTTAGCATGCTTCCAAAATTGTCAGTCCCTTTTCCTGGATAGCCAGGCCTCTCCTCCGTCAATGGGGATTATGTTCCATACTAGTATAATCATAAGGCCTACACGGCGAGACTCACGTTAAACCTCTGTGGACTCTGCAAATCTCTCTAATAGGAATGTTTCCTGGAGAACTTATTGAATATAGTAATTTGCACCGCAGTCACACATAGCATTAAAAGTCTTCGGCGAACTACTTCTTACTTAAGTCGTTAAAGTAAGTAACGATAGCGATGTCAAGGTTGTGCCTCCTGTGAAAGATTAAAAATGCTATATCACAAAAATTTGTGAAGAAAAAAGCTGATGTTCAAAGTAGTAATGGGCGATATAGAGGGAAAGGCCGGGTTTTCGAACCACTACTCACTTTTATTTGTGCCAAATTAGTGAAACAAAACTTGAAATTTTTGCAAAGCTAAACAATTGAAATACTTTATTGTTTAAGGTAGACAAGAATGTAAACTTGCTATGTTACTCCAGACATACATACATAAGTAAAACCAAAAACCTAGGAAACATAATATTGGAGTTTTCACCAAAGTGGCCATTTTTCACCTTAATAATCTTTGATGCAGAAATTTTTTACAGCTACAATAATTTTATTGTGATCTATGGTGCCCAGAAATTGAATCTTTTTGTAGTTTTTTACTATAGCGTTTGAATTGTCAACATTTTCAAATCAAAAATTTCTAGCGATTAAAAAGGTTCCACAAGCAACCGAATACACCGGCGTGTAGGGTTTTCAAAATGAAGGCATTCCATTTAAAAACACAAAAGAAATCGGTTTTTATGGACAACAAAAACATATGGCACCATATGGAATTTAAATGACATCAAATTATGTTATTTAAAAATTATGCGTATTAAAAATCGTAGAAAAACAGTTATCTCTTTTATTTTGATTGGCAGCTTTCTAAAAACTTTGTACAGAAGGCTTATTAAAATGAGCATTTTCATTTCATATTCAAGAACAATTGTTGGAGAGTATTGGTGATGCAACGAGAAACTTGACCTATACAAGTGATGACAAGGAAACGCCGCTAGGTGGCGCATGATACATGTAGTGGATAAATTCTTTTGATTGGGTTTGCCACCCGCCATCAACTAAATATCTGCAACAATAGAGCGACGAAATAGAAAGAACGGTAAGCGAGGAAATGACCAGACCCATTACAGAGTGTAATGTTTTTGATTAAGAGATTAATCGAGGTTTAATCTCTGGGGGTGTTGTTGTGATGCAACTTAGTTGAGAGAAAGTGGACTGTATATGGGATTGGTTTGGAATTAATTAATTAAGGGCTAATTTTTACGGCCGAGCAGTATGTTTTAGACAAAAGAGTTGGCGGTTTTAAAATAATTGCGTAATTTAGCAGAGTTAAGAATATATGTGTAAAGGGAGGGAGAAAGAGAGAGAGAAAAATGCAAATGAATTAGAGTTAATTTAATATATTTATTTGTAGATATAGAGATCCTCACTGTGCGAGTTGTGATCTAAAAGTATCTGATTTTGAATCAGCAACTTTGCTGGTAATGTTGTATTTTCTATTTTCCTTTTTTTAATATTTTCTTAAGCTTTCAATAATTCACAATAATCATTGGGATATTTATCGATAATTATTTTGTACTTTAGTTTACAAAGATTACTTAAATAAGAGCATTAACTTTGATAATATTTGACTTTATGTTTTCAGTATTTAATTTGTTTTATTTATAAGATTCAAAACTAATTCATTAAATTTAAAACTAAGTATAAACTTGGAGGTTTATACACAGAGAAAGCATACTCGTATATCCATTTGGCGAACGTCCCCGACTAAAATAAGACTGACATCAATGCCATTCAAACAGCATAAGATGTTTAAAAAGAAATTCACTATTTTTGCATGACATTGAAGAGTTTCTTTATCGTACGTAGAAAAATCCGAGTTAGGTCAAATATGCAAATATGCTATTAGATAAATTGTAGCCATTTTAAAGGTAATCCCATTGTGTTTCCCTCATGGAAACCTTCGTCTTTATTAGAAAAAAAACTGGAACAGTTAATTTTTACAAGTTTCTCTTGAGACGATTTTTTCACCAGCAAAATCTAGTACTGATTCTAAACACTTTGTGCCAAATCCATGTAGTTGTAGTGTGGGTGGATGCTTAAGAATGTCCATACCAAACCGTAGAAGCTTCTGGTAAACTATTGTCGCAGTGTGTGTTCTGGCGGTATCCTAATGGATCACAATTCCTTTCCTTTTGGCCAAAGCTGGACGCTTCTGTGCGATTGCTTCCATCAGACGGTCTAATTGGTGACAGTACAGTTTCGAATTAAGAATTTGGACGTAGGGGAGCAACTTATAGTGGATGATTCCCTGCCAATCTCAACAAACGCACAGCCAACTACTTTCGGCATAACATTGTCGACTGTTACCCGATTTTCATCACCAGTCACCATCCACTTCAACCATACACCGAGCTTCATTTTTATATCCACCTTATTCGAATGATATCAACCTTTTTTTTTGTGCTTACGTGAACAGGCTATCCCGGGGTAGCCCTAGCCTATTTCAAGAAAATCTCTTAATTACTAAGAAATATCAGTATAAGTTCTTGCCATACAATAGTAACATATTTTGCTTTAGAAAAATCCTGCCACAATTCTACCGTAATTTAGCATGTAAAGTCGTATTCAGGCAAGGTTTGGTATCGTCTTAAAACAAGATGGTGAATACAAGACAAAGCTGTAGGCAATTGTGCAGCTGACTGTAAATCAAGAATATATAAGCTGTAAATCAAGAATATCGTGTTTAAGAAAAGGAGTACAAAAATATCGACCAAAAATTCTATGGTCACGTAGAGTTGAAAAGTATGTCTACAAATCGGTTGTTATCCGAAAGTTTGCCAATGAGAAAATCGCACAAACTATCGACGGCAGTGCGTGTTATTACTAAGCCAAGCATATCACCAAGACATATCAAATTGCTTTAGATACGCTTCCTCAAAACCTAATTTCGTTGAATGGATCTGGTTTTAAAACAAGTGGTCCGAGCAAGGGCAGTGTGAAGGATCAAATAACATCGGCGTGATCAAATCATAACGATTATCTGTGGCGAGCAAAACTCAATTGAAGGGCCAGATCTTTAACGAAATGTTAGGCGACGAATGCGGTAGGTACAGCAAAAGACAGCAGCCATTGCAATGTTTTTCCAACTGACGTCTACAGTTGTTGATCATTACGAACCAGTAGAGAAATTTCAGTCAGCTTAACTGACATGTAAAATATCCATTTGTCGAAGTCTTGGCGGGTTATTTTAAATTGTATATAATGATAGAGAGAATAAACCATAAAACTTTGTATGAAACTAAACAGGTTAAGAAATATTCCACAAACAGTCTGGAAAAAGTTTATCACCAACATTTTTTGTTATTGAAAGAGATTAAGTTTCGGGCAGAAATCAGTGTACGCTCCTCTACGAACTATTCACATATAGCCGTGGGCGATTTATCAGTATGTAGCAGAAATTAGCTATTCCTGTTCACAGTAACCTTAACTACTTTTTTTCAACGATATTTAAAGATTTATCCTCTTTCCCTGAATTTGGGTTGAAAACATACGCGAAATAAGTACACCAAATCTATTCAATACTAGCGAATTTTTGACTTGAAACGAGTAAATAAAACTTAAATTGACCTACTTTTACTTGATTTGAATGCGCGTGAAATCAGTGCGTACTTAAAATAAGTGCACAAAATTCATCGAAGAATTTTCTTATATATTTTGTGTAAAAAAGTAGTTGGGGCCATATGGAGACTAATTTCAGTCAGTTTGAAATCGGTTTGGCTCAAAAGTAGATCACTTTTTCTTGACTGTATAACAGCACTTAAGGCTATTTCTTTCAAACATTTATAAATTGGTAATGGTCCATTCCGCATCTGTCAGCTATTACCATCTATTGGTTTCAATTAATTAATAAACGGCAAAGCTATTAGAAAAATAGTGCAAATGTCTAATTTTCCCTTCGTAAGTTAAGTCTTTTTCTATTGACGCATATTACCGTCCATTGCTTTCGATTTGATTTTAATTAGTGCGAGACAAAGTTATTAGGAAAATAGTACAAATCCAAAATTTTTTTTAGAAGTGAGTTGAGTTAAGTCTTTCCTACAGGTCCTTTTTTCTTGCTTGTGATATCGTGAACATTGTAGCGGTTTACTGTACCATCAGCGGACGTAACAAAAACAATCTCTCCTCATTTGTAGTATTGCGGCTTTGCCAAAGTTTCCAGCAAAACCTCGTATTTTTTTAATACTTTCCAATAATCCAATATTGCAATATATTACTACGTGCACGAGTTGGAATGACCTTTTCCCATGTCTGTTAAATGCCGCCAAAAATTGCTTTAAGTTAACCAAAAATTTACATTTTTATTGACATAGATTTGGTACTTAGTATTGGCAAATTTTATCCTCCAACTTTTGCACTCGTAATGGATTGAAACCTAGACAATGTATCGGCTTACCGCCATAAAAGTGGGCGTATCAAATGTTAACTCTTCTCACGCTTGATATGTCCTCTTAATTTAATAGAAAATTTATGTTTTCAGTCGCTTTCCATCAATCAATAACTTCTAATGTAGTTACATCTGTGGTCACAACCCATAACAGCCTAAGTCTGTTTTTCAATATTTTCACTACAGGAGTTTAAAGTTTTGAATCTTCACTGAAAATCAGGAGAAGATGTTTTTTTGGAAAACTTTGCCACAGATTCAAAGGAAACGAATTTCTTTACTTAGTTGTTAACAAAAAATAGTTGTTTATTCTCGCAGTCAAAAGATATTATCGAAAAAGACACTTAGGCTCTTATGAATTGTTGAACGAAAGAAAGTCAAAAAGTTCAAGTTGAGTTAGGCTATTATTCCAGATTAAATAAAAAACTTTAAGTTTGGAGAAAGACCTTAACTCAATTTATGTTTATCAAAAAACGAAATTGTAATTCGGAATAAGAGCTTAACTCAAGCTAGGAAAATAAAATTGTTTCTTTATTTTTTTGGATTAACGACTTAAATTGATTTAGGCAATGATGAAAAAATAATGTTTATATTTGTTGTAATCCTAAATTGACTTAGGCAGTTATGCCAAAACAGTCATTTAGAAAAATAACTTAAGCTATTAGGTTTTTTTAGGGTTAATTCCCTTCCTAGAAGAGATACAAACATGAAAAATTTAGAGCAAATAAATTTAGATGCGCTGAATACGATGGTGCTAATAACTCAATTGCGTCCTAACTCGAGTTAGGCTGTTACGGGTTGTGACCACAGATATATTGAAATATATCGTTCTCTCACCAGATATTGTTTTACTTAACGAATGAATATTAAAATTACTGAAAAATTCAATACAGCGGTCATATTTTTATAGGAGGTAAGTATTGTCAATTGTATTGCCAATTTCGAAAGTAACAGGCAAAGTTTGATTGTGAGATATTTTCATTAAAATTATCAGCCACTTTGAAGCAGTCCCACTTCTTTCATGCTTCCAGCAAATTTGGGAACAAATGAATGAATGGATGGACGGTTCTGCTTAAGTCGACATAGATTTTAAAGACTGCCCATTTTGACAAATATCCATGTGATGAAAGTTATATATATTTTCGAGGACTCTGCAATTATTTATATTCAAATTAGCTCAAAATTAATTATTAAAATTAATTAAATAAAGTTAAAAACTATAACCCAACAAATGTTAATCGCATGCTAAATTTGAGGGAAAGAAAAAAATAGATATTATATATTTGTGTTTACGAATTTTATATTGCCCTATCAGGGACATATCTCTAAGCAAAATATTTCAAATTGATGTTTTTGAAGTTATCAAGTTCTTTCAGTTTTTTCCGCCGTGCTGTTGCTTACCAAATCTCAAGTCATTCGAACAAATTTCATAATCAATCATAAGATTCCAGAGCACAAGGAATATAAGTGGGTATACTGGCATTTGTTTTTGGACTATCAGTAGAGTTGCACTACGAACGACTGTGACCAATTTTACGTATACGGATCGCCCCGAAACCAGGTTTTATATTCTTTTCACAAAAAAAATAAATAAATAAATTAATAAATAAATAAATAAAATAAAAAGAAGAATTATACGAGTCGTTGTTTTCCCGCGAAAACTTTAGCGGCATTGCCAGCTTTTTTGTGTGGGTTTGCAACACTGAAATTGGAACAACTTACTCAATAATATGCTTGCAAAATTTTAAAATGTTCATTTTACTTTCACAAATATATATCCATTTATAGCCATTTGTCGTTTTCAAGTAAACATAAATAAATCACACATAAAGCTATGATTTCGAAGAAACTTTATTTCATTCATGCTTGGGCCTTGTCACTATGTATTGGATTAGTTGCAGCAGTGGATACTTTTGAGGTAGCTATCGAAAAAAATACGGCCCAATGGCACCTCCAGACATTAATTCACACCAAACTTTACTTTTTTTTACTTTACAAAATTTACTTTTTCCGGATGCAATGGCTTTCCCACAATCATTTCTGGGTTTTCCGAGCCCCATATGGGTTAATTTTGTTTGTTAACAAAACCACCTAGTAAAAAATGAACCTCATATCTGAAGAAAATTTGGTTCGATTGGAAGACGAAATTTGAATTACCACTTTTGCAGTAAGTTTTAACTATTTTTATGCTTTCTTTGCTTGTTAAACGATCCATATTCATAATTGGCAACTTTTCACTAAATAATTGACACTTCAGAAGATAGGTTTTTAACAGCTGATAGCTTTGCTCGATTGGCGGTCGAACATATTATGATGTAAAAACATTAATTATTACATTTTCAGTGTTGGAAACCAACATAAAACGAATTTATACTGCAGCTTAGGTAAACTTTCTTCCACAAAAAACCTAATAATAATATTGCTTCAAATTCCATGACCATTTTTTTACAGAGTTTCGCCGTGAAAAGCCAGGCTGTACCAATTATCTTAATATGTAACAGAACATTCATTTCTCGCTAACTAGGTAGATTTGCATGGATAGACACTCCCATACATACAGTATTGCGAAATTGCGAAACTCTCACGATTTTGTGCTGCTGATTAACAATCACTTCAGGAAATTTAATTTGATAGTGAAAATGGTATAACAGTGAAAACATATGCTATATACTTAATACACAGGATTTCTTAAATTTTCCTAGCATTATAAAATAATACAACAGCTACCAGAGCCCCACCAAACCAGAATCTTATTTTTCCCCTTAACTGAATCGATCAATTTGTATGAGATTTAGCGGAAAGAATACTGCCACATCGTGAGTTAACTACTTGAATTTTTCACATTTTACTTAGCATTGCAAGACAATAAAAGGGACAAAATTATAGCTTGCTGCAGTTTCCCATTTAGACAATTCAATCTAGTTCCTGAATTACACTATATTGAGAAATTTGGGAAGTTCATAACGTCAAAGGTTAATATGGCTTATTTTTAGATAGACGCCGACTTGGCTATATGCAGAATTATCCATTTAGTGATTTCCAAACCGCCGGTCTGGCAAGGCAGGCTGTTAGCACTCTCAGCCATCTGACAGTGAACGGGTACGTCGTCCACGTTACTATAGGATGGCGCATAAGTGACGCCAAGATTTGATCAGTGAATACATTTTTTGTTTGTCTTTTTTTTCGTCTCTTTACAGAATTAACTAAATAATACTTGGGAAATTTATGATGGAAATGCTCAGCACAGAACAAAGAATCAAAGTTGTTCAATTTTACTTTGAAAGTCAGCATTTGATTATTCTGATCATATCGAAATTTCTTTCATGTTGGAAATGCTCTTTGCGCTCCAACAATTTACCGATTGGTTCAGCGTTTTAGGCAACAAGGAGCTGTCTTTGATCTTCCGCGTGCTGGAAAACCTCATGCAGCTCGAAATGAAGTGACCATTGCTCGAGTGCAAGCAACAAGTATTGAGGAAAACCCCGAAATTTCCACCAGGCGACGTTCTCAGCAGTTAGAGATGTCTAGGCGGTCTTTGCAAAGAATTTTACATATGTTACATGTTTTCCCATATAAGATGCAATTGGTTTACGAGTTAAAACCAAACGATGCACAAGAACGCATTCAATATAGTCGCCGTTAACGTTACTTGTGCGCTACCCTTCACAAGCCATAATCTACGAAATATAGCCTATGATGGTGTTTATGTAATACATATCCATTTTGTGGTTTCCAAACTTTCGGTCTGGCAAAGCCGTCAGCTGTTAAATAGCTGTCGTCTGGAGTGTTATTCATTTAGTGAAACGTTTGCCATTTACGAATATGGATCTTTTAACAACCTAAGAGGAGGTAAAAAAGTAAAAACTTACTACAAAATTGGTGATTTAAACTTTGTTTAACACGACTGATTTTGACTTTATTGCATAGGAAGTTTTCAGAAAGCGTAATTTCACGTTTGGTAACGTCAATTGGTCACCAAGATCATACGATTTATTGCATGAGAAGTTTTCAGAAAGCGTAATTTCACGCTTGGCGACGTCAATTGATCTCCAAGATCATGCAATTTGAAGCCGTTAGACTTTTTTCTGAGGAGGCTACATCAAAGACCATGATTACGCGGATAATCCTCAAACGTACCGCCCGAAGTGTGCGAAAAAGTGGTTGAAAACTACATCAAAAGGATCTACTGCTGCAACCAATCCAGAGGCGGCTATCTAAATGACATTGTATTTCGTAATGGCAAGATTCAAGCATTATAATAATATATAAGTTTCATCGAAATCATAACTTTATGTGTGGTTTATTTAACTTTACTTTTGAAACCGAAAAATTGATAACCCATTATATATTGGACTGTAACAATTATGTAAAGATTTTGAAAAGATTTACGAGAGCTATAGTGTCTTCCAGCCAGCCAGGGTGATAGATAGAAATTACTACAACACATTTTACTCAAAAGAACTTTAAAATGTTTCCTTTTGACTGTTACATGTTTGCAGTATCCATTCGGGTGACGTTGCAATTACAATTGGTATTCAAATTGTCCAAACGAAATTAACAAAGTAAATAATGAAATACATTTCAGTTGATCTTTTTCCAATATCTGACGGAAACTTTAATTGTTACAGTTATTTTTGTCAAAACTTAATGCTAAATTAAATTTGTTACTGTTGTTTTGCCAGCATTAGTTATAAAGTTTCTCTCGATATGATAATTTATGCTGATAATATACATATGTAATATTCCAAGTCTTTCGCTTTTATGTATTATGGAATTTAAATATTTTTTAATAATAGTATGCTAAATTTTAAACGTGGATCACATTCCGTTTTTACCAAACTGTTCAGCCCCACCCATTGTGATCATTGTGATTCGTATTTTAAGAACTCAACCGTTTTGAATATGAACTATTATTAATAAGAGTTGGGTGGATGTTCTTTTCGTTCGTTCCACTTGACACAATTACCGAAACGCTAGAGGCACCGGTCAAAACTCTAGCCGTGGAACAAAGGTCTTTAACCTGATTTGCATGGGCCTATATCGACGTGAGGTGCGCATGATTGCCAGCTCGAGCTCTTAAGTGCTGAATGGTCGGATTGTTGCAGAAGTTGCGGTTTAATTGTTTATTTCAAAGCAAATGATATTTGATTATCACCTCAAGTGTGTGAATGATCGTTGAATTTCTTTGTTATCAAGCTGAATTATAATGACAATCATTAAGCATCTGTGGTGTTAGCGGTTGCCGTGGCTTGATTGGTATATCTTTATATCATTTACGGTAGTTTGGAATATCGCAACGCCTATTGTTGTAATGTGGTAAAGCATATTGTTGTATAGAAGCAATGTGTATACTATGTTTATCATGAATTTTGATTGAAATGAAAAGGGGTTGATTGGTAGTCATTTAGAAGAATACCATTAGACCATTAGAATAATAAGAAAGGCGATTTATTGAGAATTTGTCTTTATACGATTGATTCAACCACTGGCATTTTATAACGATTTAAATAAACGCTGATGTTATACCTGCTCGATATTTGATTTTTTTGTTTGTAAATCAAAAGGTTTAGAACGGTTTCACGTATTTTACTTAATATTGCTTCAGGAACTATTAAATTAAAGATTACTACAATACTGTTACTACTTGAAGAAAATGGGAAACAAAATGTTTATACCCTCATGAGTAGCGTGGTACATAGTCTTGCCGGTCCATACGAGTATATAAGAAAAATGTGAAATTTAGACTCACTTAAGAATGGTGAGTTTCGAAATTTAGAACACTGATACGAATTCCTTTCATGCAATTAGATAGCTTGAGTTCCACCAAATTTTGCTCGAATTAACATCTACATAATCTTCTTCTTCGACATACATTTTCAAGCACATAATTTTTATGTAATATTACTGGACTGGCAGGGAAGAAATTTCAGTTTTCTTGGTTAAAACTAATAAGGAATATTTTATTCAAATATCTAATTTGAAACTACAACGTGAATGTTATTATGTTCAATGAACTTCTGCCGTCATTCAGGCAATTTTGTTATCCTGGATTAGAAGAATGACTGATTGTTCGCATCAAAACAATGAAACAATTTGGTTTTTACAATGTCATCTATGCTGAAAGTATTTCCATTCACAATATTTGGCAGATTCTGATACAAATGAATGAATATTGACTATAAAGCGGAAATGGCATCACCTCCCTTACCATTACCAAGCTCGTAATATTTTTTTCCAATACTTCAAATGTGTGTAAAGTCTAGCACAGTCATGGTGGAAAACCACACATTTACCAATTCAGGCCTTCTTTTTCCTTCAATGCTTCATTCAAATTTTCAAATTCATTCAAATTTTAATCAACTATTTTCAATAGATTTTGGAATTTTGTGTTTTGGCTTCTTGGAAGAACTTCATATCAAACCATTCCCTTAAAATTCTATCAGATTGGCAAAATCATCAATAACATTTGGTCGACTGATCTGGTGGTCTTTGAGATCTTTGAGAATAACATTTCCAGGACGGAATTTTGTAAACCAAATCATTCACATGCCCACATCGCCATTTAAAGACAAAATTCAATCAGTTATTAATTTACTGTCAACCGAATATATTCAGCTGAAGATTGTGTCTCCCCATCGCTAAAAGAACCATTATTGATAGCGCCAACTCAGGTTGCTACACAACTTCTATGGGTGCTATATTAAAATATGGATAAATTATTTCAAGAAGCTTCGTCTCAGATCCAAACGAGTTGTGTTTTCATGGACATGATTAAATCGTCTGGGATGTAATTCTGTGTCAATCGATATAAATCCAACATTTCGAAATGTTGAGAATGAAAAGATCCGGCAATTACTTTACTACCCTCCACATCATGTCCAAAAAGCAATCAAATAGCAATGTAATCATACAGAAAAAGTAAATTATTGAAAAAAAAAAAATGTCAATAATGAATTTCTAGCGTAAAACAAATGCTAAAAAAATATCACGTTTTTAAGTTATTATTTTTCGAAAGTAGAGCCTTCGGTTTTATTCGGGTGATTTTTTGAGATTTACGTTTTTCAGGTTGGCAGCACTGGTTGGTAATGACGTCCAAACATCATCTGTCAAAGTGAAAAGTGTATAGTATACTCTGTTATTTCATCATGGAAAGACTAACAAACGAGAAACGATTGAAAATCATTGTAATTTATTATCAAAATTCGTGCTTTGTGACAAATGTGCATCGTCTGATACGACCATTTTACGGTCGCCATAATCGACTTGCTGAATCAACAAGTCGTGTTGTTATCTCTAAATTTCGCACGAAATTTACTTTGTTGGACATAAGACCATCGATTCGCATGGGTAGAATGCGATTATTGATTATTTCTTCCGGGGTTATGTCAAGTCGTTAGTCTATGTGGACAAGCCGAACACTGTTGAAGCCTTACAGGATAACTAACACTTATTATTCGTGGAATACAGGCCGAAATGCTCGAAAAAGTGACGAAAAATTGGACCATCCGAATGGACATTTTGAGACGGAGCCGCGGACAACATTTACATGAAATCTATACATATAAAAATGAATCGTGGTTTGTTCCGATGCTTAAAACTCCAGAACGGCTGGACCGCTTTGCATAAATTTTTGTATATGCATCTAGGTGGTGCCCGGGATGGTTTAGATTTACAATTCGGTCCAATTGGACAAAGGGGCGTGGTACCTCCCATACAAACAAAAAATTAAAAATCAATTATTTCTGCTCCTGCTTACGGTATTTGAACAAAGTTTGGTGCGTAGGTTTGGTGTACATATCTTAAGTGCTACTGCAAATATGGGCGGGATTGGACAATGGGGAGTGGTACCTCCTATACAAACCACAAATTAAAAAGCAATTATTTCTGCTCCTGCTAAAATTTGAAGGCAAAGCAACGTTTGCCGGGTCGGCTAGTGATCTATAAAAATGAAATGGCAAAGGCCAATTTATCGATTCCAATAAAAAAATTTAATATATAATGCAAATTTAAGTGTTTTATTCGATTTAAAAAAAAAAACTACAATTAAAAAATCACCTTTTATTATTTTCCATATTTTTTATGCTTTGTCCTTGATTTTTGGTGCGACCAAGAGAATCGTAACATTTCATAATTAAATTATAAATTGTATTTAAAATGCACACCAGATCTTAATTATAAATTTTTATACCAAAAATCGCCGGTTTCCCGATGGTTGCTATGACTGTCTGCTGGCTGGGCGCCTGGCTGTTTCGTGGACATCATAATTGGGTTAAAAGGGAAAAATCGACACGCCCTTTATGGCATTTTAAATGATAGATTTAATGATACTTTTGAACGATTATTATGAGATTGAGTGACTATATTCACGTGCAAATTGTCAATTCGTAGCATTTTGTACCTATCAATTTAAAAATATGCAAAAATTCATAAAAGTGATAAGACTAAAATTTCGGAAAACTGCATATAAGTTATGCTAGTAAGCATTTAGTATCACGCTTCGGAAAATGGACCAAAAAATAAACTAAACAATGACTAAAATATGCAAAACTGGCAATGCTGCCACTGATCTAATTGACTCGTTATGCCGGCGTTTTACTTTCAGGCTTGTTTTGCTATCATTTTGAATGTTCCACCCAAACTACAACTATGTACGAGTATTGTAGCTTGTAGAAGAACCTGCACATATGCCGCTTTTTCATAAATGATTGCTGTGCCAGAGTTATCTAATCTTAATGAGTTACAGCGCGAAATGATTACAGTGATTAATGATGACCTAAAGTCAATGGACACATAACGTGTTTCGTAAAACTACAAAAAGTTTGCACAGATATTAAACTTTTGCCGGCGTTTCTATTTTCACGCCAAAGAAAGTTTTCTAATCGCAAAGGGTGCGATAAGCATCAAAAATTCAAAACAACAAAGCCCACAAATTAACAACCATAATTAAGATGAAATGAAGACAATTAATTGCTAAAGAAGAAACTGTAAACACATGTTTGTGTTTGACTGTGTACTGGAACAAAAAGGAGGTCTCAAATGGTCATCTCTTGTGTTACTCAACAGGATTCCAACTAATGAGCAATTCTTTTCACCAACATCACAAAAGAGTGTAATAGTCGATGTAAGAAAACGGTTCATTTACGGGTTTGAATATCTTTTTTATTCATTCTTTTTCAACGTCCTCTTGTTATGTCTAATAAAAAAGAAATGAAAGTTAACGATCTGACAACAACGTACAAAATTTTTAGCCAGACTTTTTTAGCAAAAATATGTGTGAACCGTTTTTTATTTCGTTTTCGAATTTCTGTCTTCAGATGTCACTGCCCGGGTCAACATTCTTTGCCCCTATTGATATACATGATCATGCGCACACACACTCGTCTTATTGGCGGCAGATGGAGAAGTGTCTCCATTCATTTGCGGTATTCGTAACCTAATTTAAATAATTAAAACAAAAGACTCTCATCAGCAACATTAATGCGCAGCGATCTTGCGTCTCTCTACCTACTAAATCACGATAACAATAAGAAACAAAACTATACGATGAATCCGAATTATAGTCAACGACCTGCGAACTTGTTGTGGTGGTAGAGGTGATGGCGTTGGCCTGTAGGTCGGTCGTTATTAGTTTCACTAATAACCTAACGGTATTCACAGTCATGTTGTTGGTAGCTTTGTCGATTTCGCTTCTTTGGATGGCTAAAAGGGGCAGTGTGTTGCTTAACTAATATGAACTTTTAACAAATTTGGCTAATATTTGGCAGATGCTAACTTGTAGAAATGCGAAATGCTAAAGTGAATAAATTAATTAGTTTCTCAGCTTCAAACACGATTGAAATTTTCTCTTGGCTTAACGATTTTCTCTAATTTCAATAGCGAAAGTTCATCAAGAGGTTAGCGCAAAAAAAAAAGAAGAAATCCACAACTATTCCACTATCATTCTAACCAAATGATGACAGTAAGAGAAAGTGCCCAACCAAACCCAAATCAAACGCAGCATGATTAAATATCATCTTAATGAACTTCTATCTTCAATGGCACAAACAAAACAAACATAAAATCCACATAAAATCCATAGGTTATTGGAGAACCAAACTCTAAAAAAATGCTAAACCTAGTCAGAATTAAGAAAGAAATTCTCTTATTTTGATTTTTTTTTAATAAAATTATAACTTAATTCCTATTTTATTTTTATATCATTCTTGGTTTTATTTTTTAAATTACTCTTAAAATGTAATAATAAATATTATGGGCGTATCCTTATTCTGATTTGGTTTCTTCGGCTTTAGTTTCTCCCTCAGAGTCATGAGCGACGTGGGAGTCTGAGGTGATAACTTGAACAGGTATTACTTGTTCCCCAGCCTCTACAACTGGAGCCTCTACCAGTGATTCCTCAGCAGATTTATCATTTTCTACAACCGGACCTGGTCCCCCCGCAGATTGGTTACTGGCCGCAACTGGAGCTTCTTTGGAGATTGCCTCTACTGTTCCAGCACCTTGCGTAACTGCAGTTTCCATGGCGAGTTCCTGTCTCTTTTCATCTGCTAATTTAATAGACGCCTGTTCGCCCAATATATTTTCCGATTGCGGTTCCTGCAATTGACGTGAGTACCGATTTGTGTGTGGGTGAGAGTGCAAATAGTTTAGGTGAGGATTGAATGGGACATGTTGACGACTTTCGCCAAATATTGGGAAAGACTGACGACCCACGCCTGGTTCACCGTCTTCACCGACGATGATGTATTTGCCACCTTCATTTTCTGCGGGCGTAGGCTCGGATGAAGTTTCCATTTGCTCTGTTGAGCCATCAATAGTGGGCGCCATTTCCACAATTGTGCCTGGGCGTACTTTCTGTTTGGTCTTGGTGGCAATAAGCACCGGGGTTACAGCTGCAGCAGTCTTCTTGGGGCCCTTTGAATTGCTGGGAGTGCGTGCCGGGGGTATTTGAGGAGGTTTAAACACATCCATAAGTGAAGCATCAGCCAACAGAGGCACAGCCTCACTCGTCAAAATAGGCTTCTTTTTGCCTGCTTTAGGGTTCTTCATTGCCTCAATGGCGCTTTGGGGTATGCTCAAGATCAAAGGTTGAGTTTGAATGCCTTCTGCCAAAGAAACGATCTGGTTTGGCGGAGAAATCCCCAATTGAGTCCATGGTATGGATATGTATTGAGTTGGTTTCCCCTTCCTTCTTAAGGGAACAGTCAAGGGAGGTTGAGGGAAACCTGTAATAGGACGTTTACTGGCACTGCTAGATGAGTGCGAGTAAAAGGGTAACTGAGAGACTTTATTGGGTGCACCTAATTCGGGGGCGAGGTAAATGGTTTGGCCATTGCGATTAATTATTAAAGTTGCCTGCTGGCGGCGTTTCTTATTATTGGTGGTAGGTCTACTTTTGCGAATGGTGGCTCCGATCTCGGCTGGAGATTGAACGCGCGTCAACTGACGAATTTGATTAATCAAACTCTGTTGCCCGCGCTGGATGAAGTTCTGCTGATTCTGGGAGCGTTTCGTAGAACCGCTGTTGTCGCCGTAGTAGAAGTCTTGATCATCGTCGTCTTCTTCGACTTCTTCATCGTGGTTCTCTTCAGATTGTCTCCGGCTTTGGTTGCGATTGCGCTGATTTTGGTAACGTTTTCTTTGCTTGTTGTTGTTACCGTTACGCCTCCTTTTGTCGTTATTGTTATTAACCTGCGCCGGGCGACGTTTGCGTTGGTTAGGTTTTTGTTTGCGGACAGGCTGTTCCTCTTCTTCCTCCTCATCCTCCTCATCTTCTTCATCCTCCTGTGGTTCCTCCTCGTCTTCATTTTCGTCTTCGTCTTCAAAATTATTATCGTCCTCATCTTCGTCATCGTCTAGATCACGATTGTTGTTATCAAAACCATCCTCGTAATCATCGTCGTCAACGTATTCTTCGGAGTCGTTTAGGTTGTCGCCATAATACCGGTGGGGGCGATTATCGTTATTGATTTGAATTAGAGGTCGGCGGGTGGTCGATCTGTGCTGTACTTTCACAACGACGTCTGGCTTGGGCGTGGTAGTGGTTGTGGTTGTGGTGGTAGTAGTGGTGGATTCGCGCACAGGGGTATCAACTAAACCGGGTAACTGGATACGGGTGCCCAACCAACCGGAAACTGTGCCGGCTAGAGATGATACCGAAGAGCCCAAACTTTGACCGGTATTAAATCCGAACAATTGCCAGGGCGAGGGAGTAGTTGAGACGGTTGCTTGTTTGCCTTCGGTGGGTGCCTTTTCCGGCACTCTCGGTTTCAAAGCAATCAATGGATGGATGATAAAATCGGCAATAGTCTGAGGCTGAGTTGTATTAGGTTTGGGCGCCGATGGCTTATTCTCTTCAACTTCCATTGCCGTGTTGTTAGGTTGGGGATCTGAAGATTTTAATCCATTAGATTATCGTATTCCTTTGAAATGTCAAACATACTTACCCACCAACGCCATATCAGCAATGGGTGATTCCGTGGTTTGCTCCACATTAGAATCCTCGGCATTGACAGTGATACCGCTGCACAAGAGAAGAGCAATCACCACACAGGTGCACAGGGTGTACTTCGCAGTCATTACTATGTGTATTGATGTCAGTTTCCTCAGTTTTTTTTCTGTTTAGATGAAGATCATAGTTTACAACTACTGCAATGGCTGGTAACTTGAGTTTTGTCACACTCGCTTTTCACTCTGACACTTGCTTTGACATGCGATACACAATTTGAACTGTTCGAGCGAAGCGTTTGGCTGGTGCTTTTTATTTTGCGGTTAGTTTTGTTGCTACTTTGCGATTTGTTACGACCGAAGATTCTAACCTAACTGAGCGAGATGTATGTTTATGCTCTTGCCGATATCAGCGATACGTGTTGCGTGTTTGATGCGGGTCAGCAGTGTCGACTCAAATAGCCACAAATTCAAATACTTTAGGTAATATATTCCAGTCTGACTATCTCTTAGGTGAATCGATATAAAAAGAAATCACAGTGAGCGTGTGACCTGGTGAATTATTGCAAATTTTGGGTCTTATTTGTATAGGGCAGAAAGAGATTTTATCGAAAAATTTTCTTTTCTGGAGGGACGACAGGTAATAACATTCTTCATTTCTTCGTGCTGCCATGTAAAGTTGATACTGCAGTACATTGGCTAGAAAGTGACAGATCAAATTAAAGCTATACTTTTTCGGCGAATTGTGCGTTCAGCTTTCTAATTGTCATTCTGCGTTTATTAGTTATTTCCTGTTGATTGAGAGTTTCGCAACCAAAACTAACTCGGTGATAATTATTCATCAACATTTCATCAAATTTCACATTCGATCAATTTATTATGATGTGGTCAGGCCTATGCATCATCGTGCAATGTACGCTCTGCCGAAAATATCGTTTCTGTTAGTGAAAGTGTGCTAAATAATCTGAATTTGGCGATTCTACGGCGTTCTCAGCAGTTGGGCCGATCTTACAGTTAATTATAGCGTATTTTGCATTTGAATTTGCACCTCCATCCAACGCACGAACAATTAAAGCCGGCTGACCATTTACAGTTCGTAGATATGCTGACTGGGTGCTACAGCAACAGGCTTTCAATGCTGATTTTTCGAACAAAATTTTCCTCAGCGATAAAGCTCATTTCTTACTTGGTCAACAAGCAAAATTGTCTCATATGGAGCTCGGAGAATCCAGAAGTCATTGCACCCGGAAAGAGCGACTGTTTGGCGCGTATTATGGTCTGTAGGTGTCCTTGGGCCATATTTTTTCGAAAATAACACTGGAGGAACCATTAGCGTCAATTCAAAGCGCTATGGCCGTATGACAACCGGCTTTTTTGGCGTGTATTTGAGGATTATGTACTGGACGTTATGTGTTCTCAACAAGACGGTGTCAGGACCGATTTTGGCTTTATTGCATGAAAAGTTACCAGAAAGCGTTATTTCACATCAATTGGCCACCAAGATCATGGCCAATCAAGGAACGTATTTACGCGACAACATTTGTCAAATTATCGCGAGACAACGCCCAAAATGTGTGAAAAAGTGGTCGAAAACTACCTTCAAAAAGATCCACTGCAATGACCAATCCAAAGCCGGTGATTTAAATGGCATTGTTACAAGTCACAAGCGTTATAATAAAATAAAACGTTAATCGAAATCATAGTTTAATGTGTGTTTTATTTAACTTCACTCTTGAGGCCGCAAAATGCATAACTCGTAAGTCCAAATATGCATCTGTGTAAATTTCCGGCAATTGACTTCTTTCTTTCTTGATACTATATTTTTGGCCCACTTTTTATATCCCCACCCGAAAAAATATATAATTCGATGCGGAAAAAATTGGGCAATCAGAAGAATGCGTTTAATCAAGTATCTTTCAAGTTTTTTTGAATATGTAAGCCGATTGAGTTACATCCGTTTGTCAGACTGGCTGGCTAGTAGACACGATAACTGTCGCAAATTTTTATGAAAATTGACAAAACTGGCACGGCCAGAGATTATAAATGGAACATATCGATTTACCCTTCTGGTATCTGCCATACAAATTGACCGATTAAAACAAAATTATTTTACATTCGGTAATTGTTAAATCGACAAAAAATGGAGGAAAATCCACACATCCCTTCTTACTTAACTTACATATCATAGAATTCATATTTTTCACTTGATTTCATTTAATTTAGTTGAATTTAAGTCATGATAGGCATTTAATAAACTTGCTTCTGAGAAATGTATCGCATTGTCACGCTCCTTCTGGTATTTCCCATACAAATTGACCGATTTACCGAAATTCAATTTTCCATATTCGGTAATTGCAGTATCCAGATTTTTATTTGTATAACCCGTAGCAAGGTTTGAAGAAAATCAATCAAGCAATCACTGACCTTCTAGCAACTCCCATGAAAATATTTGATTTAACCCATATATTCATAGATTTATATCTTCGTTTAATTACGTTAAATTCAACCAAATTTGGTACAGGTCAGGTGATTAGTAAACTTACACATATGGTCAAAAAAATAAGTACACCGCTTTATGTTTAATTTTATTTACGGAAAGTAAACATGACAATTCTTTTTTATTTAAATAACTTTAATATGGTAATGCCTTTAAAAGTAAAAACAAAAATGGGGTTTCCCGGTTGTTTTCATTATAAGTTAGTTTTGTTCAGGTGTGATTTCAGACTTGGTCAAAATAATAAATACATTGCCCAATTCTGTAATATTTTCGCAGCCTGCTGTAGTCTTTTTGGAAAGGCTAGTTATTTTACTGTTGTTTATCTTTATTCATAACAAAATAATTTGTTAAAAAAATCAGCCAAGGGTCGAAAAAGTCATTGTTCTCCGGAGGAGAGAAAAATTGTTTCAAGAATAAGAAAAGGTGGCCAAAGTCTTCGTTCTGTAGCAGAAACTATGAAACGGTCGCGATTTTGTGTACAAAATACTTTAAAGCCTAAAAGGCCCGTCGACACTCGCGGAAGACCCAAAAAAACTTAAAAACAACAGATATCCGTATTGTAACATTATATTGTATTTTATTGCATTGTGAAGAAGGACGCGTTTGTGTCTTCTAGAGCGATTTCAGCAGAAATTGGTAATGTAATTTCATCGCGAACGGATCGTCGTAGACTACAAGAAACACATTTACCAGGACGGATGGCCGAAAGATTTCCTTTACTTAGTCAAAAAAAAAAAAAAAAAAAAAAATTAAAGGCTAGATTGGCGTTTGCAAGAAGTATTCCCATTGGCCCGGAGGAGCCGGTGAAAAAAATGGCGAAACATTTTTTAGAGCGATGAAACAAAAATTGATGTACATATTTGGAAACGACTGTGCCTGGAATGTCTGACGCCCTAAGGGTAAGGAATTCCAAGTTCACTTTACAAAGAAGACGGTCAAGCACGGGTTCGGCAATATCATGGTCTGAGGTTGTTTCTCGTGGCATGCTGTTGGTCCGATACATCGAATTACCGACACTATGATCACATTCCACTACAAAGAAATCTTGGAAAATACGATGTTGAACTATGCTGTGGGAAGTATACCTCTTAAATGGACGTTCCAGCAGGATAACAATCTGAAGCGTACTTCTAAGATGGTAAAGGATTGCTTCCAAGACAATAATATGGCCCTTCTTGACTGGCCAACTCAATCTGCGGAAATATAATCGAAAATCTTTGGGGAGAGTTGAAACAAAGAATTGGAAATGAGATTCTTAAAAACAAAGATCAGTTATGGAATTATGTTCAAAAAACTTAGTATGAAATACCAGTAGAAATCTGCAGGAAGCTTATTGCCAGCATTCCAAAAAGAGTCGACAAAATAATTGAAAATAAAGGTTTATATACCGGCTTTTAACGAAACTCAGCCAATTTAGAAGAAAAAACATAATTTTTTACTTTTTCCCTTATGTACTTATTATTTTGTCCAATGTTTTTTGATTAATATCTTACTTTTTTAAAAATACTGAATTTAATTTTTGTTTTTTGTTATTTTTTTAGCATTTATTTATTTATTTCTAATGTTGTAACAAAAGAAATAAGTTTTTTTTTCTATTTTAAATAAATTTTCATCTACGAGCCTTTAAAAAAATATAGGATGTACTTATTATTTTGATCATATGTATATTTCAGAGAAACAATATGGTGTACTCTGCACGGTACTATCGCCAATAAGATCTGACCGATCTGTCGAAATGTAATATATTCCCAGCAATTTCGAACTAAAGGTAATCTGTTTTCCGTTATTTTATTATTTTGTAATGACTGCAAAATTTGACAAATTTACCATACAAAAGCACCCTTTCTAAAAACTTCATACAAATTACATAATTTAATACGTTCGAGTACATTCCAAGGTTTATATCATTGATTCAGGTGTGCCGAATTCAATATAATTTAGCACGGATCAGGTCGTTATTACAGTTTTCAATTTTTAAGCTTTACTGATTTGGCTGAAAATGCAAATCGTTTTTTTCGGTATTCAACAAATGTGAACGAATTTTCAATAGATATAAACTCTTTCTAGTTATTCTTAACTAAACTGTAAAATAATATTCAGTAAAAGGCAGTGACAACGCAGGTCTTAAGCTTGACGAAATAAATAAGCTGTTCGTAACAGACGCAACTTGGTGTACGGTTCAACATATTTTCCGTCGGCTTAAACAAATATACGAATTAATCTGAAATATTGTATGCTTTTATTAGAGAACAACAACAAAAATTCAAACAAAGGTGTCAAAGTTTACGCCGAAGTTCATGTTATGAGAATTATTATTATTTAGAACTTAATATTGCCGTGGAATATTCTGGCCACATGCCTTTTATGTAAAATGTTAATGTCTTTTAAACGAGACCATATTAAATGTCGACAGTTTTGTTTTCATTAACGGTTATAATTTTAAGCTTATACTTGTTGGTCGCTCAAAATGTAAGGTGTGGAAGATTTTTAAATCTACTGTTAGTTATTTGCTTCTTGTGCAGAGGTGTTTGTACGAATGTGTGTTACGCAGAATTCGTTGTAAATGAGTGGTTCTATACTGTGTAGCTTATGGATCTGATCATTCTCTTCAGGCCAAGTGTGCGGTGAGAGGGAGGCAATGATTTATCTCATCAAGCTATACTCGTATAAGGTGTGCGCACTAACATATGCTTCACACGAAGAAGGCTTAATGGACGCACATTAAACATCAACCGGTGTTGCCAGTCTTTTCTAACTTAAATGTATTTTTCTATTTCTCCGGATAAAATAATAAATAATTTTGAATATATTTTTTTTTTTTTCAAAATTACGTAAGATTTTTCAATGTCGCACAGTGGGTTTTTTTTAAAAAAAAAAAAAAAAAAAAAAAATGCAAACAAATCCGCAGTCTATAAAAGGGTGGTCCGATGTTGATAAAATTTATGTGGCTCTGGCATAGGTGTTCTTCTTCTTAAGTGGCGACAGGAATAGACATCAGAGGTGTAATCAAGTTTAAATTTAAAACTTATATCGTATTTCTAAAGGAGGTTTCGCCACAACGCCTCAAAGTTTACCACCTCAGTAATTTAAAAATTTTACAACAAAACAACTTCTTAAATTTGTATCCGATTTAAAAAATATTGATATTAGTTTTTGGTTTTTTTACCCTGTATGTACTACTCTAGTTGAGGTCTTCAAAAAACATTGCTTTTGTATAGGGTGATTTTTTAAGATTTTAGTTTTTGAGGTTGGCAGCACTGGTTGGTACTGGCGTCCAAACGGCATCTGTCAAAGTAAAAAGTATCGAGTGTGCTCTGCGATTTCATCATGAAAAGACTAACAAATGAGCAACGATTGCAAATCGTTGAAATTTATTATCAGACTTCGTGCTCTGTGACAAATGTGCATCGTTTGATATGACCATTTTATGGTCGTCATAATCGACCTGCTGAATCAACAATTCGTGCTGTTATCTCCAAATTTCGCACCAAATTTACTTTGTTGGACACGAAACCATCGACTCACATGCGTAGAGTGCGTACCGAAGAAAATGTTGCAGCCGTAGCGACTAGTGTTAATGACGATCGTGAAATGTCAATTCGTCGCCGTTCTCAGCGGTTGGGCATGTGTTACTCAACCACAAGGGCGATTTCGGTTTTAAAGCCTATAAAATTCAACTCACGCAAGAATTGAAGCCGAATGACCTACCTCAATGAAAATCCGCTGTTTCTGGTGAACAGCTTATCTCTCGATTTGGCCCTGTGGGTTGACCCCCACGATCTTGCGATTTAACGCCTCTTGATTATTTCTTGTGGGGTTATGTCAAGTCGTTAGTCTATGTGGAGAAGCTGAACACTATTCAAACCTTACAGAATAACATAACACGCGTTATTGGTGAAATACATGCTGAAATGATCGAAAAAGTGACGAAAAATTGGACCTTCCGGGTGGACATTTTGAAGCGGAGCCGCGGACAACATTTACATGAAATGATCTATAAACATGAAATGGCAAAGACCAGTTTATCGATTCCAATAAAAAATTTTAATATATGATACAAATTTATTGTTTTATTTGATTTTTAATAAAACTACGGTTAAAAATCACCCTTTATGTTTTATCTCTTAAACCTTAGGAGTTGTGAAAATTCAAAAATTCAAGTTTAGGATAAGGTCAATCTAATCTTGTATTACTATTAATTGAAAATCAACATCAAATTTATAGAGAAATTTAGGTATGGAGTCTTAAGCTCAAAGGAAAACTTGAGATTTATTACTAGAAATCCCATAAGTCCAAAAAAACTTTAAAAAATTTCCCAAAAATTGGGGTTTTAAGTTTTTTTTTGCTGTATTTGCCCAATTAAAAGGCGGTCAACAAATTACCTTTGCAGAATTATTCACAACACATCGGGCCGTAAAAACCAGGTTTCCATTTTTCTGATACCAGTGGTGGCTTTCGGGAATTTATGGTTGAAAATTTATATTTCTATTAAAAATAAGTTATATTGTAGGTTCTGGTTGTTGTAAAAACTCAAATTCCGAAAAAATGTTTATCTTAGAATGTCCGTTGTGAAGTTGGCTTCCAGAAAAATTTAAATATATTACATTTTTCTTAACAAGTTTTTTTTTTTGTATAACTATAAAAGAATGTAAGTACTTTTTCACAAAAAACTGCGAAAAATCTATTTTTTTTAATTTGTAACTTTACGTATAACTCTTGACTAAATACTTCATATTTTAAATTTGTTTATTTTTTTTTAATAATTTTAAATTTTGTTATTATTGTTAATACAACAAAAAAGGTTTAAAAAAATTGGGAAAATTTGTTTTCACTATTAACATAAAAGTGAACCAAGGTCAACAACAAAATTTCTTATTTGAATAGCTGAATAATAAATTTAAACTCGACAATACCCCTATTATAGTCACATGAAATTTTATCAAAATCAGACCACCATGAACTGCAGATTTATTACCATTTTTTTTTTTAAATCACCCACTGCTTGTTATTATTTTCATTTCAATTCAAAAAAAATCTCATCCGTTTCCGAGGAGTATGATTTTATTGATGAGTGTTGCCATAATACGAAACTTAAATATATTGTTTTTAATTCATGTGACTTATTTTTTCCTATATTTGTTGGAAAAACAAGAATTTTTATTCAAAAACACCGTCTCTGATACAAAATACATCGCCTTTGTCCATTATTCCAGTTAAAATTCGTAATTTTTTGTATTTTTCAATAGCGCGAACAATGTCTCGACTTATTTTCAGATAGACAAGCATACCAAAAATACCGTCTTCTCATACATTATATATCGAATTAGCCGGATTTTAATCTTCCTTTGATAAAACTCTTTTATTATAGTTTCAACCGAAGAAATGAAGGTATATCATCTGATATGGTCAAAAATTTAACACCCGTAGGCAGGCTTACTCTTGGCCAAGAACTTGTGAAAATCGATCGGCTACCAGCGGCCCATCTGACACCTCCCACATAAATGACCCATTTAGTCCACAGATTTATACTTTATGTACATACTTTAAGTAAAATATGGTGCATTTTAATGGTTTGCTATGATAGTATCTGAGAACGGTGCCTCCCGTATAAATTGACAGATATTCCGAAATTATTTCTTCCTCTGTAACTCCTAATACGTAGACTGATATAATTTGAGAAAATCTAATGAAATCCATTCTAGCACCTTTCATACATATGACCCATTTAACGTTTTAACACATATTCTTAGGTTTATCCTTTACATAGGGTTAATTTTGGTAATGTCTGAAAGTGAAAATGAACCGGATCGGGAATGGAAACAAATAAATTGACCGGGGTTTTCCTGCGTAACTCCTAATTCGCAAGCCTGAAGTTTTTGATCACTGTATTGTATTCCATTACATTGCCAAATTTTGAGAAAAATCGACAAAGTAATAATAATGATCGATTTAGCTTCATTCCTCCAACTATTTGTATTGAATTGAACCAAAATGTATTAAACGCCTCACGTACTCGTATTAATTTTGAGAATGAAAACGAGTTGTATCACCATGTCCATTCGAATACCTTCCATGTAAATTGACCAATTTTGTGAAATTTAATCTTCCCCTGAAGACCCTAGTGCGTGAACTGTAAAAATTTCAAGTTTTGTCAAGAGCATTTAATGTTATGCTCGGTAAAATCTAAAAAAAAAAAATTATCCTGATAACCTCGCCGATTCTTGTGCCTCTCATACAAATCTACTAGTCTAACCCATACTCCTAGACTCATATGTTTCACTCAATTATACTAACTGTAGTATTCAGATCATTTGCTAATAATAACCAGTCAATTTACCACCGTCCTATGTTGCTATCAATTAACGAATTTGCGAATAGACGTAAAGTGTGTCCCAACAAGAACGCAAGATTTAAATTTGGCGCCATTCGAAGTGTCATTGTTTGACATTTGAACAATTGTTATTACTTGCTAGTAGAAGGTACGAGATTAGTAAAAATGGAGCGCTACACGAATGAACAACGCATTCTCATTGCGAAATTGTTCTACCAAAATGGTTAAAGTTTTGCGGCTACAGTTCGCAAATTACGATCAATTTGCGGTCACAATAAGTGACGTGGAGTTCGTTAATTGGGTATTGGAGAGACAACATTAAAATGCTGATTTTGCCGATAAAATCATCTTCAGTAACGAGGCCCATTTCCATCTTGATGGCTTCGTCAATAGGCAGAATTGTCACATTTGGGGTCAGGAAATCCTCGAGTGATTCACGAGAAGCAAATGCATCCTCAACGTGTCACTGTGTGGTGTGGATTTTGAGCTGGAGGAATCATTGGATTTTTTTTTATGAAAATGAGGCATGTTAAGCGCAAACAGTCAATGGTGTTCGGTATCGTGAAATGATTACCAGTTTTTTCGTGCCTAGAATTGAAGAAATGAATATGGAGGGCATGTGGTGTCAACAAGATGACGCCACATGTCATACAGTCAGAGAAACAATTCAGTTGCTGCATCAGTCATTTAAATCTTGCGTTCTTATTGGGACACCCTTTATTATTTTTAATCTGGTTAATTTGTACGTGTGTTACCTGAGGGGCGCAGCAGGACAGTCTGTTTTCAGTCGCAGTACTGAATACTTGACTTGAGCTCATTTACACTGAATGCAGTGCAATTGAATGAAAGAAATTAATCTAGGAATATATGAGTTAAATAGGGTAATTTGTATGGAGCGTGCCAGAGAGAGCTTGGTCATTTTACTCCAGTACCGGCATTATAACGCAATTGAGGCTACGAATAAGGAATTACAGAGGAAAATCAAATTTCAATAAATCGGTCAACTTGTGTAGGAGGTATCAGAATAAAATCGGTAATGTTGCTCATTTTTATGCTATGGTTTGGTATGATATCTGGCAAATTTGGCTGAATTTGGTGAAACAGATTTGAGACTATGGAATGTAAATGAAGAGGCGCGGTTGCTTGATCGATTATAATAAAGTTTCAGACTGCTACAGCCAGCCAACTAGAAATTACACAGCATTGACTGAGTTTCGAAAAATCGTTCAATTTGAATTAGAAGTATCCGCAAGTGCTGCAGGTTACGGATAAGGACTTACAGGAGCCCATTTACAATGAGTTTCATAACGATCAACGACAGTTATCTTGTCCATCAGTCAGCCAGCCAGACAGACAGACGAACAACGCTCAATCGACTTAAAAAGTCACCCCTGGGTGTTATCCAATCACCGAGTGAAGGTATTGTAACAAAAGAACTACGATGGCGATCATCGTATGACGTATAGATGGTGCCAGTAGTTTGAAAGATATTATTTTGGTGAAAAGTGGCAACCTTATAAATCATACGCCTTACGTTTCAAGGCGCCTTAGAATTTCGTTTAGAATTTTTCTTTGAGCTATCAGAAGTAAATGATTTCTGTGAATTTGTAAAGACGGAAAAAATTCAATATTTGTATTTGAAAGGTTTCAGTCCAACCAATATTAAAGCCGAGCTAAATTCTACTCTTGGGGGAGTTTGTTTCTTCTGTAAAATATAGGGTAGCAGCGTTTAAACAACGTCGTATGAGCTACCAAGACGAACACCGCAGTGGTCGACTAGTAGTATTGGATTGGATGGCATTTCAAAAAGTTATGTAAATCGTATATTGACCGAAGATTTGAAGATAAGAAGGCTGTGCGCGAAATGGGTGCCGCGCTTGCTTTCAATAAAGCAAAAATAGCATCGGGAAGATATTTTAGTAGAGTGTTTGGTGATGTTTCACCGCAATAAAGTAGCATTTTTGCGACGATTTCTAGCCATGGATGAGACATGAAGAAAACGGTTCCTTCTGCAGGCAAGGTCATAGCGTCTGTTCATTTGAGATGCGCAGAAAGGAAAAAAAAAACATCGACGGCGAATATCATGTTAATTTATTTCAGCATTTAGGTGATGAAATTATGGAAAAAAGGCCCCACTTGGCAAAAAAGAAAGTGTTTGTTATCAAGGCGGTGCTCCAGTGCACACGCCCACTATTGCGATGGCCAAAATTAATGGATTGAAGTTGCTTCGTCGCGTGCCTTATTCGCCAGATTCAGGTCCTTCGGGCTGTTATCTATTTGCAAACTTGAATAGTTTAAATGAAGGTTTAAAGCATTTATAAGCAGCAAATTATATCCGCATTTGTATTTCATAAACCATGGTTAAATTATATTTCGCACAAAAAAAAAACAATTTTTATCTAAAAATATTTTAGTGTTTTTGTTAAACAAAAAATCTTCAGTACCAGCTTTTTCGGAAATATTTGGTTATTGGAAGAGAGATATATTTGTAATTTTTCCGTGACGGGGTTTTCAAATGGTCCAGTCATACAGGTCCCAATACAATCAACTAATCAACTAAGTAGCCAACTCGAAAATACTTCAGGTAAACTGCGTGATATTTAGTTGAAATATTTCATATATGTTTCTATTTTATGTTGGCAAAATATCACATCTTAACGTACCCAAATCGGAATTTTGAGTTCACGTGGGTATTTAGCATACACCATTTATATACGATAAAGCGTTTCTTCTGCTTACTACATTCCGCAGTTTTTTCCGCAAAAAAATTGCATAAATGAGAAAGTTTTTTTTTCACTTTTTTTGTATCATCAATACGCTAAAATAATATGTTTGTTGCTTCTATCTACACTCCGGTTTTAACACCAAATGTATTTAGTTTATTCAATTTTAATAACTTAAATATGGATTTCGTTTTTCGACATCGATGCAAATACGATTAGAATAGGAATGTGCCCAGTCACTTGTAGACAATGACTGTGAAATATGAATTGAACGATGAAAATTGCAGTTTTACAATAGAATCGTAAAACAGCAGTGAGCAATTCAATACATTGAAATTAAATTGATTTATTGGAAATTTACAGATCCATTTTGCATACAATCAATCACAGCATGTGTAAAATTGCTTATTTGGATTTGAAATATTTAATGGGAAGTATCATGAGGCAAAGGGGGGGAAGGAGTTAACGTATTATATGGGTTAATAGCCGAATCGAATGAACGCAGACAAAACAAAAAGAAAATCTTGTTTCTTTTTCTACTCTCTCTTTTTTTTTTGGTAAGATCTAACCTAAATACATAAATGATTAGATTTAGAAATAAATTATTTGGCATATATGTATGAATGTATATACAGATGTGTGTAAATATATCATCATTTTTAGGTGTGTTTGCTACCGCCGGCATTAATGAAAACTGCTAATATTCCAGCAATAGTCACTAAGTTAAGTTGTTGCAGATTCTTGATGTCATCAAATAAAATATTTACGATTCTCGTTAGGTTCGACAGGAATTAAAAACGATCTTTTTCCAAAGCTAATTAATGTTATTGTATATGTAAATAAAACGAAACATATCAAAACTTTACAAGCCAAGTGGTATTAAAAAAACGTTTTTCGAAAGCTTCATGGCAGAATTATGACTAAAAAATTACATAGAATTTTGCTGTCGAAGTGTAGTTTTGCTCATACCTCCAAATCAGTTTCTTCAATTTCTTTTCTAGTAGAAAGAAATTAATATTTACACCATTTGCTGCCAACTGAATGCAGCACACAGAAGAGAGTGTATAAAGTACCAGGCATCTTCTCATCTAATTTGATTGTTCATGGCTTTTAAGCCGATTGGGCGACATCTGTCTGTCCGGCTGGCGGGCTTGTAAGCTTCAATTTGCGTATATCTCTACATCTCTACTGAACTTCTACAAACTTACCAAATTCCACATTTGCCAGATTGTAGCCAGGATTATAAAAGAGCCATATCGACCGTGCCCCTGCTGGCTTCGTCCATACATATTGGCCAATTTTCCAAAATTGGATTTTCAATTTACAGGCTACAGTAATCTAAATTCTAGGCCATTGTGTTGCTTTGTAATTCTAGCATAAAAGTATGGAAATATTAACCTATAAACCATGTCCCTTCTATTCTAAGGTTCATCACTTTTGTTGCAATATCTCTGAATTCAGTAAAATGTAGCACACGTCAATAGCTTAGCTAGTTTGGGCTTGCGAATAAAAATCGGCAATATTGCCGGTCCCGTACAAATTGACCAATTTTGCGAAATTAAATCTTTCTTCTGCAATTCCTAATATACTAATATCTAAAATAATGATATATATTGTATATATATATAATATATTATATTATATAATATATATATATAATATAATAATATACAGTACCGATTATTGTTTCTTCTTCCACTGTTCCTTTATAATCCCCTGTGAAATTCGGTAAAAATGGATCGATAACCAGGCCCCTTCCGATATCATCCATGCAAGCGATCAGTTTGACCCACACTTTTCATTGGATTGAATTCAGAATAATTTAGCATAAATGGTTGCTCTATGATTTCTAAGCAAAAAAAGGTTCAGTAATACTTGTGAGTCAAGAAAGCAGAAATGATACTAACGGAATGAACATATAAAGTAAAACAAGAAGTTACAAAGTTATAAACCTTTTTGAAACATTTCAATTTTACTAAGACACGCATTTGACAAAATGCGAGATGTTGTTTGCTGCCACCCAAATTTTTATATACCATAAAAACCAGGGATACAAAGGCGGCCCCAAAACTAGGCGACTTGAGGTATAGATGGTGCCGGGAGTTTCAAAAACATTATTTTGGTGGAAAAGGCAACCTTATAAAACATATGTTTTAAGTTTCAAAGCGCCATGTGGTTTAATGTTTATATTTGAACCATCAAAAGTAACCAATCTCAGCGAATTTGTAAACATCGAAAAATTGGGTTAAATATTTCCATTTGAAAGATCTCAGTCTAACCAATATTAAAGGCGAGTTAGATTCTACTCTGGGGAAGTCTGTTCCTTCGTTTACAGCTGTAAAATATTGGATAGCAGAGTTTAAACGAGGCCGTACCAGCTGCCAAAACAAACACCATGGTGGGCGACTAATTGGGGTGGCAACGCCAGACATGGTTGAGAAAATCCGCAAAAGTTGAAATGATAGGCATTTCGAAAAGTGCTTTACATTGCATATTGATCGAAGATTCGCCAGATTTAGCTCTCTCGGACTATTTTCTATTTCAAATCTTGAAAAAGTTTTAAGAAGTTTGAGTTTCTTATATAAACAGGGTGTAAAATCTATTGCATATGGCTGGACAAAGTGTATTGAGCTAAAAGAAAGTTATGTTAAAAAATATAGATAATTTTTATCAACTTTTTTGTATCTTCTTTGTTAGGTCTGCCCTTTGTTTTGGAACTGCCCTTATAAATCGGTCATTTGTAAATAAGTTATAGAAGAGGTTGGGTTAAAAGGTCGTTTTTGAATTGTTTAAAAGCATAAACCATTGCTATGAACAAAAACTTAAGTTATTACAATTTAGAGATTGTTTTCGGAAAATTGGTCAAGACTTATGAGAGGTAGCATAAGAAATTTAATCAACATATACTATTTATTATTCGCTTATGAACTGCAAAAGATTGTGTTGTACCAATCTTTAATAAAATTTGTGATGCTCTTTTGTTCATTTTTTCGGCTGAATAAAATTTGTCCACGAACATGTTGGCTTGTGGAATTTTAGTTCTTATAATTGCAAATATATCACAAATCCAAAATCTACTGTTGCGTTGGTTTTGGGAAACAAACGTTTCTATGTAACAAAAATGGAAACAATAAATCAACCACCTGTTTTTTCGAACGTTTTTGAACTAAGTTGTTGCTTACATTCCAAATAACTGCCAAAATGTTGGTACCATTGCGAATGCGTTTTAAAAATTTAAATGATATTACCACGTTTTTGTAGCTTTATTATTAACAAAAACTGTCATTCAAAAGAATAACATTTTCATCACTTCAAATAGCACAATATCTGTATATATAGTCTCCAGAGAACCATTCTTATACCGCTTTCAAATATAAATAAACTCGATAGTTCTTGTTAAATAGAATTACATATAAGTACAATTAATTTGTTTGGACTCTACTGCCACATAATCACATTTGGTATAAACTCTATTTTACGGTCTAATTTTGGTCTGAAAACCCTGAGTCGAAAACAAATGTTCTTGGTCATATGAAAAATTGCATCAAAATGACTGATTTTTCATTACTATAATAACTTTCAGGAAAATGAGAAGAAGATACACCATAAAATACGTTTTCTTTCTTATGACAAATCTATGTTAATTTCATTGCTGATTATGCAAAATTTCACCACTTTGCACCAAAAATTGTTTTAATTTTTTTCTTAACAGATAAGTTTCAATTATTGGCGTGGTTGTAGAAAAATTTAAAAAATTAATTTCAGTCTATTGTGGCGGTTCGAATCGACCGAACTTAACGTTTTTACTTCCTTATCTACTACAACTCCTTCAGTTATGATTTACTTTTTCTATAGCAATTTTTCTATAGCATATAGCCAAGTCCTTGCTTTTATTTAAGGGCAATTTAAATTGCCGGCCGGCACGTTTCCCAGAATTGTACAATAGAAATAACCAAATAAGAGATGAGTGGACGGATGATTATTTATTCAAACCCAAGTGTTTTTATTTCTGCATAAACATACTCGTATATCATTTTAAGCGTTTTGTATACTATTTTGAGTGCAAATACAGAATAATATTAATTGGGTTTGCGTGTTTTATTTTATTGCATATTTAAGCCGCAAATATTAACTTTACTAACGAATCGTAAATTACCAATATATACTTAAATACTTTTAATCGCTTGATATGCAACAAAAGTCAGCATAGGAAAGTGTTTTTTTTTTAACAATTACATGAAAACATTGAAAACATTGCTTTGTTAACACCAGGTTCACTATATTTGTATTGTATACGATACGATTTGTATTTATGTTAATTTTCTTCCATTCATTAGAACACCAATCAATCATCAATCAGTCTAATCATAGTGAATACATGGAGTAACTAAACGCATGGATATATAACTTTAATACCCTACTCCATATGATAGGTATACTTATACTAAGCTTGCCGTTCACCATCGACGAGCGGAAGGGGTTTAGAGAGTTTCCTCGTCTCCCAACCGGTGAGTGTACTGCATTATTGCAATGTAGTATCGACCGTTTTAGCTGCCTGGGGTAGTCTCCGCATTTGTTGGTATACGAAAAATTCCAGTCTGTACTCTTTTGCTGCAGGACGACCAATACTGTGATGTATGGTATATAAATCACAATTTGGTAGCAGCTTAGCAGCACAGCCGGTGAGTTCAGCTGGTAGCGTGGTGGTCAGGAGGCCTCAGGACGGAGTTCCCGCCTGATCATTTGTTGCTGGACCCTTAGTGAAAGCATCACGCGGGTTGTTGGTTGAAACAGAAATCGCTGGTAGAGTCTTCGTGCTTGAATGCGGAGTTACATTGCAATCGGGTGCTACAGAGCCATAGAGTAGTTGGTAGGAAAGATATGCGTCACCTCCCACAATGGGGATTGTGTCTACTAGCATAATCAATTTAGTATCTCCTGACGATTGCGTTAGCTTGCTTTCAAAATTGTCGACTACTATTTCTGGATAATTTAAGTTTATTTAGCTATCCCAGAGAGGCGTTGGCAATCGCATTGTAATATGCCTAGCGTGATTAGTACACGCCTTCACGGTCAGGCTCACCTAGAGGTGGGCCCTTTAAAATAAGAATCATTCCGCGGTAGTTTTGCGTGGGACTCGCTTTAAAAGCCTTAATCACGGTGTGCCATCACACGTGGGACTGTTTTTATTTGCATTTACGACTGCCAACGCCCCTTTGGGGAACTCAGACTAATTTCGTAAGGATTAGTCTGAGCACCTTTGAGATAAAAACATATCCTCTTGGCAAATTGCCTCAGGGCTTCCTCCTTACCTCAGCCAAAGTATCTTTAAAGTCACTGCTATGAAATAAACTTCCTCCCAGCAGAAAGTAAGGCCTATCTGAAGATCTCAACATAATCGACGATGAACAATGTAAGAACTTGAAATAACTAAGTTATATTTGACTTGTACTCTTTGTTGAGAACATTTTCATACCGGTGGGCAAAACTTCTTAAAGGTTTTGTGAAGTTATAGACCCTTAAGAGGACAATGATGTTCGAGCAAGCGCTGATTAACAGGCCGAAATGGTCGAAAAAGTGACTAAAAATTGTACCTTCGGAATGGACATTTTGAGACGGAGCTGCGGACAACATTTACATGAATTTATCTTTAAAAATTAAATGGCAAAGACCAATTTTTCGATTCCAATAAAAAAATTTAATATATGACGCAAATTTGATTGTTTTATTTGATTAAAAAAAAAAGATTAATAAATCACCCTATATATATGCGCAAATCACCAATCGCTAATTTCTACATTGATTTTACTTCATCACTTAGAAAAATTTTTGATACTCAAAATAGTTTTACAAAGCCTTTACACAGCGCTGGAAGATGTAATTCTTTTCACAAATCCATCAGTTTTTAGAATAGATCATTTTGAAAATGATAAGATAAGATTTGGTTTCCCGATTTAAACTTTAGTTTTTTTGAAGTAAAAATCAATTCTTAGTACTTTTCTATAATTTCCCAAAGAGCCGGTTACGAGGGCTGTCCCAAAATTAGACGACATAACGTATAGATAGTGTCATTATTTCGAAAAAAAATTATTTTTTTGTAAAGTGGCAACCTTATAAAACATATATTTTTGGTTTCAAGGCGCCAGGTTGTTTAGTATTTTTATTTGAGCCATCAAAATAAGCGATCTCAGTGAATTTGTAAACATGGAAAAATTGGTCAGCGTTACGTAATTCAATATTTCCGTTTGAAAGGTCTCAATCCAACCAATATTAAAGCCGATCTAATTTCTACTATGGGCGTGTTTGCTCCTTCGTTTACGACTGTAAAATATTGGGTAGCAGAGTTTAAGCGAGACCGTATGAGCTGCCACGGCGAACATTGATCGAAGATTTGACGATGAGAAAACTGTGCGCAAGATGGGTGCCGTGCTTGCTTTCAATAGAGCAAAAACAGCGTCATGAAAATGTTTCAGTAGAGTAGAGAGTTTGGTGATGTTTCATCTCAATAAAACTGATTTTTTGCGTGGATTTATAATTATGGATGAGACATAGGTCCACCACTTCACACCTCAGACAAAGGAACAGTCAAAGCAGTGGACTGAAATGGAAGAATCGTGTCCAAAGAAGGCGAAGAAGGTTCCGTCTGCAGGGAGGTCATACCATCTGTTTTTGGTACGATGTTTTTATTGATTATCTTCAAAAAGGAAACCCCATCAACGGCGAATATTAAGCTAATTTATTGGAGCGTTTTGGTGATGAAATTATGGGAAGATAACGCATTTGGCGAAAAAGAAAGTGTTGTTCCAGTTCACAAATCTGTTATTACAATGGCCGAATTTAATGAGAAAAAAAATTTAATTAAAGAAGTTTTTATTTCGCAATTTGCTTGATATTTTCCAAAAGGCTCTAAATTACAAGACTGTTCAATAAATGAAATGAAATTAAAAAAATGAAATGAAGTAAACTTCGAATTGTTTCGTAACGCACCTTATTCACCAGATCTACTCGTAGCTCCCTCGGACTATTTCCTATTTCCAAACTTGAAAAATTGGCTCCGTGATAAAAGATTTACCGCCAATGAAGAAGTTGAGTCTGCTGTTGATGGCTATTTTGAGGAGTTTGACAGTTCTTGCTATGAACTGGGTATAGAAGCTAATAAATACCGCTGGACAAAGTATATCGAGCTAAAAGTAGATCATATTGAAAAATAAAAAAAAATGTTTCCCAACTTTTTTGTGTCTTCTTTGTTAGGTTGGTTAGCTTTGGGACCGCCCTCGTAGCAGAGCAAAAAATTCGAATTAATCCGGTTATTCGAAAGTTACATTTTTAAAACAAGCGGCGTATGGTTCCTAACCAAAAAAACTAATTGGCTCGCATTGATATTAAGAGCGCATAGTAAACACCGATTCAATATTCTATCACCGCATCGTTGTCATTCTGTAGACTATGGCTACACCTAGACATGCTACTAACCGCCGAAACACCCACATATTCTCCACCATTTGTCTGCAGGGCATTCAAAACTCGAACACAGCCTTTGGTGGAAAATAACTGAGACCAAGATTAATTAAAAATCCGCTGGAGAAAGGAGGAAATATAAATTTCTTTTTGACTATGCATTTGATTTGTTTTCTTTTGTTAAATATAAAATTGATACATTAGTGAGAACGCATTTCTACAAGAGGTAAAACAACAACAGTAAAAAAACGAACAAAAGCCAATTCCATTTTGGCTGTCAAAAATTTACATGTCCATTGGCTAAGATGGAGAATGTTCATTAACAATATCACAAAAAATATTTGCATATCGATGTGACACATTTTTCAAATGATTTAGAATGCGGGTTTCATGTTTCGGCAACTTACCAACGGAAAAATTATGCATTCTGCAATTTAGATCTTTGACCTCGGAGTGATGTCGAGATCTACCGCAGAATATAAATAAAATCAACATCTCTACATCGTGATCAAATCACTCGAGGCATCACCGTTACACAGGCCACTTCCCATAGTATAGAACATCGCATTTTCGAAATGAAACTCCATTTGTCTTTGGTTATTGTTCTCTTGGCCACAGTCTATGTTGCCAACGGTAAGTGTCTAACTTATTGGCAACTGGCATCTAAATTTTGTTTAATGAATTCTATTAATACTCCTTCGTGTTGTAGCACGCCATATTGAAGCACGTGGCCACAAGCAGGCACGTATTTTTCCCGGCGCCATTGCTGTCAAAAAGTTGGTATTGTTGAAATTCAAGAAAATCGTGCCAATTTCCCTGATATTGCTTAAGTCAAGCAACGAAAATGAAGCCGAACTTGTGCCAGTCTATCCCACTTCCGAGATCCCCACTGACGTTCAGTTCATTCCCACACCCAACGGCATCTCTGGCCACAAGGATGTCCAAGCCATCGCTGTGCCCACTGAGTTCCATATGCAATTGCAGGCCAATGGCTTGACCGATTTGGAGGCCATCGAAAATCTGCTCAAGGAAACAGAAGAAAATGAAGACGGTGAAAGCACTGTCGCTGTTGCTGAGCCAGCGAACGTCGATGAAGAACCGTTGAATGTTCAAGAAGGAGATGAGAGCCAATTATTGAATATCCAAGCCGAAGAGAAGCCTAAGAAGGCTGTCGTCTCCACCACCAGACGATTGGCTGTTGAGAATTTGAAGACCGGAGTTAAGGCTGAAACTTCCATTCAGGAAATTCCCATATATTTGTATTCTACAACCGACAACGGACACATTATTAAGCAAAAAATTGGTAACCGCCGCGTGCGCCACAACGTTTAATCGAACCTCACTTTATTTAATAGATAATTAGAACAAATATGAAAGGAAGAAAAAAAAAATAATGAACGGTTTTGCTGTATAAACATAAAACAATTTGGTGATTTTTATTTTCTATAATTCTTCAAATAGTGCATTAATGGGAGGTTTTCTTATTCGATGGTTGTCATGGAGAAACTGTAGTGGTTATTTCAACTTTCATTCAAACCTTGAGGTCCAAGCAAATTGCATTCAGACATGATTTTCAACATTTAGAAGAACTTTCAGTTTAAAGATGAAACCACTTTCATCCATGCGAAATATATAGTGTATTAAAATTTCTACGAACTTTTATAGAGCTGCTAATTTTAAAGCCACTTTTAACAGATCGGTGTAGACCTGTTGAGTACAATTTGTATTTGGATAAAGTTTAAAATGAATTTATTATGAAGATCCTTTGATGGGATTTCCTGCTTTCTGTTGTTAACGAAAGTTCATTGTAATATCGTTAGCAGGAATTTTTTTAAACAAAGCGGCCGACTCTTTCCGACCCAAGTCGAATGATAGTTTTTTTTCTTTTTTTTTTTTTTTTTTGATTAAATTTAATTTTCTTCATTTTGGGAAAAAGAGAGGAAAGGTGGAATAGGATTTGTCCTCTAAGAATGATTCGTTATTTTAATTTTGCTGTAATATAATCCGACATATGCAACACTCCCGGAATGTCAAATGTTTTAAAGTAGGGGCAAATTTTCGGATCAATTTTAAAATTTCGTGGCCTTAAACTTTGGCACCTTCCTACAAAACAGGCAGAGAATGCCATATTATAACAAAAATTTAATTAAAATTTGACCGTAAATAAAAATTGTACATCGTTGTATTTTAAAAAAATAACTTCTGTACATTCAAGTGCGAATGATCATGTACAGTACTACACATAGTGCAGAAACGAAACCTTAGTTACCTACTTGGTAATGTAATGTTGAAAATGGCCAAAACACAAAGTTTTTCACTTAGCGTTATGGGAAACGATTGTGAATTTTTTTTTAAACATTTCTCTCACGAGGTTTATTTAAGATTCTGTACAATATGTAACAATATAATATTTGGCCTCAGCGCCAGAGGGCAGTATTGAGGTATGCTGGCAACAAGTTTCACGTGTACGCTAACTACAATACATACATAACTTCAAGTAAAATATATTAACAAATGAGTTCTGTTAATTAATTAGTTAAGAGTTCATAATTTTTTGGAAACAATGAAACTACATAAGAAGCATCTGCAAATTTTGTTTTAGGTAATCCTTCACATTCTTTTTAAATGTGGATATAATATTTACATTTTATATTCAAAACTACCTAAATATTCTATAAAATTTCTTGTGCGAAAATTAGTTTGATTTTGTGTAAATTCAATCATTCTGCATCCGATTTTATTTAAAGATTTATATACTCGTACATACATAACAACCTGATGCAGACGTATTCTACGGATAGGCAATACAGGAACGTTTACATCCTCATAGAGCGATAAGGTTGTGTATGCGATGGGTAAATCAATAATACAGGGTGGCGCAACAGAACGTGCATATTTAAAAAATAGATTAAAAAATAAATACAAAAGGTATGGTTAAAATAAATCTAAGGCATTGTAGAGTAATAAATGGATTTTATTTTTTAAAAATAACATCATCTAAATGGTGACCCTCTCTACGACGGCACTCCTCTAACCGCAAACGAAAATTATTGAAAACTTTCTTCAGTAATACTGGTGTAATGGCTGCCATTTCACCACGGATATTCTCCTTGAGCTGAACGATGTTTCTTGGATTATTATTGTAGACTTTGTGTTTGAGGTATCCCCACAAAAAAAGTCAAGAAGTGTCAAGTCTGGACTACGTGTGGTTCATGGGATATCACCTTTTTTCGAAATCAGTCTGCCAGGGAACATCTGCTTCACCACCGCCATGGAGTCATTTGATGTGTGACAGGTAGCTCCATCTTGTTGGAACCAAGTTCTGGAATTCACTATTCTTGAACTTTCAATTTCTGGAGCCAAAAATCCGTCCAACATCTCAACATAGCGTTCCGTATTAACCGTGACGTTTTGGCCCCGCGCATTTTCGAAGAAAAAAGGACCAATTATTCCTCTGCCAGAGATTGCTGCCCATATTGTCACTTTAGTACTATGCAATGGTTTCTGGTGTTTGATTTTGGGATTTTCACTGTTCCAGTAACGACAATTTTGACAGTTTACGAACCCATTCATAAGGAAATGAGCCTCGTCAGAGAAAAGGATATTGTCAAAATTGGAAAATCGATTAAGCATTTCATTAGTAAATGCGAGCCTTGCTATGAAGTCAGACTCTTTCAATTCTTGTGTTTATTGCAGCTTATATGGATGCAGTTTAAGATCTAATGTTAAAATTCGTTGCGAACTTCGTCGCGATAATTGTAAGACAGACGATCTCTTGCGAGTCGACATATGTGGATTTCCTCGTACTGACTCCATAACTCTCTCAACATTGTCTTCGGTCCTAGATGTTCTTGGGCAACCATTCGCTTGTGGTTTAAATGTTGAACCGGTCTCTTCAAAACGCTTTACTCATATTTTAATTAAATTAGCACTCGGAGCTTCACTAATTCGCCGTAGTCCATATTCAGCACAATATAGTCGCCTAGTAGCAATATATGATTGAGAGTTTTCGTAAAATGCGCGCACGCAAAATGCGCGACGCTTCCCGTCGAAGTGATTCATAGCGATTAAAACTCCATGAGCCCGCCAACCCAACGTTGTAGGCGCTCCCCCGCCCGCGCCTTTTCTACCCCGCAAAAAAAGATGATGCAATATGCACGTTCTATTGCGCCACCCTGTATTTCTAAGTGCCTTATTCTGCATGCGCTGTAAACTTTTTAATGCAACAGTATTTTTGTGACCACATACGATTGCCAAATAATTGAAATGATTTTTAACGAGTGAGCTGAAAACAAGTAGCTAAGTTTTTCTATTCAAAATGTATTTTAATTTATATAAGATGCCAATAGCAGGAGCAATTTTATTCTTAACATTGGTAATATGACTTTCCCAGGTTAAATTACTTTGTAATGTCACACCCAGGTACTTCACTTCAGAAACTTCCGTGATTGGCATACTATCGACCAAAAAAATAATGACATTGTTTTCCATTCCATGCCAGCGTGGTCTAAATCGAGCTAGTTTAGTTTTGGTTGCTTTAAGTACTAATTTGTTTATTCTTACAAACTCAAAAATTAATGATATGTCCCTTTCCATCATGGTTTTTAAAGCCAGATCATATTTATATGAATAAAATAAACACATATCATCTGCAAAGATATACAACCGGCCATTCAACTTCAAATTAATTAAATCATTTAAATAAATAGGAAACAGAAGTGGTCTCAAAACGCTGCCTTGCGGGACTCTTGATTTTACTTGAACTGATTCACTCTTTGCCTTACAAATTTGCACATATTCTTTTCTGTCACATAAATAGCTTTTCAAGAGTTGTAATTCCTTGCCGACAATTCCATAATATGATAGTTTTAGTTAGATTTTTGCAGCAGTATATCATGATCTACACGATCGAATGCCTTAGAATATTTTTAAAACAAGCCTGCAACGCCATGAAAACCACTATCCAAACCATAAAAAATAAAGTTTACCACATTGATCACAGCTTCTTCAGTTCCACATCTTTTTCTAAATCCAAGCCGGTATTAGTACGTATATTCACTTTGATTTAAGTTCTCATTCTCATATGAGTAGAAGATCACATCTCTCGAGCTAAAAAATTTGTATATTAGGAAATCTGGCATAAGAATATCTAAAAATCATTGGCAGATTAGCTTTGAAATATGGTGTTTCATGAAAAATGGTCATATTCTATAATTTTCAGGAGAATTTTACAATTTATTCCTTAATTAAAAGTTAGATATTGTGAAGAAACACCCCAACTCTCCAAATTTCCACTGAACATGTGGGCGAAATAGTTCCTGAATGTAGCTTCGAAATGATGAACTAGAAGAACGGAATATTAAGATATATATAATACCAATTTACAACAATACAATTGAGATTTTCAAAGTGAGGTTTTGTCATTTCTGTAAGATTGGTAATTCATATTTTGCACTTATTATTTAGTACATTATCATTTATACATGTTATTTACTATAAGAACTGAATAAGTACAGATATCCTTACTCTTATTCTCCTTAGTACTTAATTTGTGAATTCATTCCTTAGTGTGCAACCACTATTATGTAGAAATATAAATTAACATCCAGGAATCATTTGAAGTACAGGACGGCGCATCAATTGTGCTACAATAAGATATTGAATAAACTTATTTGTTAATCAATGTATTTATTAAAAGAGCAAAATATGGCAAAAATGTTGATTTTGCGCTTCTATAATCACAATGCCTATAAGTAAGCCGACTACTGAAAATTGTATGATATATCAGAAATTCAAGTTTAAAATGTCACCTACATAAAGATATGAGTGCGGTCCCCAAACTAGCCGACCGAACAAAGAAGACATACAAAATTTGGGAAAAAATTTCTTTATTTTTTAATATAATTTCCTTCTAGCTCGATACACTTTTTCCAGCGATATTCGATAGCCCGTCACCCCCGATATCCCGCGTATAGTAAGAACGATCAAACTCCTTAAAATATACATCAACCGCAGACTACACCTTTTCATTCTTGGTAAATCTTTTGCCATCGAACCATTTTTTCAAGTTTGAAAATAGAAAATAGTCCGAGGGAGTTAAGTCTGGCGAATAAGGTGCGTGATGAAGCGATTCGAACTTTAATTCGTTAATTTTGGCCATCGCAATATTGGATGTGTAAACTTAATCATGGTCTTGAAGGAACATCCCTTTCTTTTTCGCCAAATGTGTCCTATTTTCCGCAATTTCGTTACCTAAACATTGCGATAAATTAGCGTAATATTCGCTTTTCATGGTTTTTCCCTTCTGAAGATAATCGATAAAAACAATCTCAAGCGCATCCCAAAAACCAGACGCCAAAACCTCGCCTCCAGATGTAACCGTCTTCGCCTTCTTTGCGCACGATTCTCCCATTCTAACCCACTGTTTTGACTATTCCTTTGTCTTAGTTGTGAAGTGCTGGACCCATGTCTCATCCATGGTTATAGATCGACGCAAAAATTCGATTTTATTGCGGTTAAACACTCTAATGAAACATCTTCACTACTCCGTTTTTGCTGTATTGAAAGTAAGCGCGGCATCCATCTTGCGCACAGTTTTCTCATCTTCGGTCAATACAAGATGTATAGCATTTTTTAAATGTTTGTCATTTTAGCTATTATGCCACTTCAGCTTCAGACGACGATCATCCAATACCATTTTAGGTGGATTTTCTTAACCGTATCTGGCGTGGATACCTCACTTGGTCGGCCACTGCGGCGTTTGTATTGGCAGCTCGTACGGCCGCGTTTAAGCTCTGCTACCTAATATTTTACAATCGTAAACGAAGGAGCAGACTTCCCCAGTGGAGAACATAGCTCGGCTTTAATTTTAGTTGGAATCAGACCTCGCAAATGAAAATGTTGAATTATATAACGATGACGCATTTTCTCCATGTCCACAAATTCACTGATATTGTTTACTTTTGATGGGTGAAATAGAAATGCTAAACAACGTGACGCCTTGAAACGTAAAATATTGTTTTATAAGGTTGCCACTTTTCATCAAAATAATTACGTCAGGACGGCTAGTTTTTTACAAGTCAATCAGATGAGCTAAAGCATATCTAAGATAACAAAAGCATCATCTGGGTGTAAAACCCGAAATCGCTTTCTTGCCAACCTAATAGTTCATAAATATCAGCTGCTCGTGGTAGGTGTCATTTATTCATTAAATTTTCTTTGAACACAACAATAAAAGTTACCAAAAATTGACGTCCTTCACCGATTTAGAGGGGCACACTTACCCAATACTTTTCAAAGGCTTTCAGTTCCAACCATGTGTCTGCTTTCATTTGAGACATACCTGTACTAATTTTCTACAGACATTTTCAAATTTCTCCATTCATATAACATTGCAGCGTAAGTTGAGTTTTCGATTCCTCAATTTCTTGACGACGTTTTTGGGGCTTGTTAGCAAGACCACCGAAGAATACACAGCTACAGCTTGTAGGTCACATGCGGTAGACCGAAATGTGTAGCTAACACGTAGTCATCAAATATAATGGAAAATTTTTGTTTGATCGTCTCCCCGTTTATTTTTAAATATTCTCAATATTACTCTATTCTAAAATTAGTATAGATTTCTTAACGTAATTTTAGTTTTGTAGTATGCCGAAATGTGAATTTTTTTTGAGTTTTTTTTTTTCTAATGCCATTTTTTTGCAGCGCGACTTGAATAAATGTAAACTTTTGTTGTGCTTGAAAAGCCACTTTTATCAGCAGGGATTTGTTGCTTAGACAATGATATCTGAGATGGCGTTTGTATTAGGTGGTATTAGAGTAGCTCGTTTTTCACCATTGTGTCTGTTATAAATATTATAATCTTCTAATAAAGAATGTGTGATGTCGGGGTACTCTTATACATATATTATAAATGTTCAGCGATGAAATGTCTTCAGAGTAAACATTTTTCTCCGACCAATATATTAGCAGTAGGGGTAAATAGATTTGCTTTCTGTACAAAATAACTTTATTAAATATTAACGCACACTATAATATATGTAGGATACACGAACATTACGGATAGAGAAATATGTTTGCATTTATCCCAACGATGACCCATACAATGTTGAACGTCCTGAGCTGATCCTTGGCAATGTGTAACGCACGCAGGGAGGCGGCCCATAATAGCCATACGTTGGACACATTGTGCAACATTGCGTTGGCAGCATTGGATACGGTATATTTGGGGGCGGTATAACCACAAC
>JAHXMU010026390.1:1041818-1075351 GCA_019455685.1 Philornis downsi
GAGTCGACATTTGTGGATTTCCTCGTACTGACTCCATAACTCTCTCAGCATTGTCTTCGGTCCTAGATGTTCTTGCGCGACCATTTGCTTGTGGTTTAAATGTTGAACCGGTCTCTTCAAAACGCTTTACCTATATTTTAATTAAATTAGCACTCGGAGCTTCACCATATTTAGCACAATATAGTCGCCTAGTAGCAATATATAAACGAGAGTTCTCGTAAAATGCGCGCACGCAAAATGCACGACGCTTCCCGTCAAAGTGATTCATAGCGACTAAAACTCCATGAGCCCGCCAACCCAACGGTGTAGGCGCCTTTTCTACCCTGCAAAAAAAGATGATGCAATATGCACGTTCTATTGCGCCACCTTGTACAATGTCATTGAGGTAGTTTTCGACCACTTTTTCACGCATTTCGGGCGGTATCTCGGCGATAACTCGAAGAGTGTTGGTTTTCAAATCTTCCAACATTTGTGGCACATTGGCTTTTCTCAAAATTTTTTTTGTATTATTTCAGGGTTGACTATGGATTGAATAATACAGAGTTATCCATTTGGTGGTTTCAAAAATGCCGGTCTGACAAGACTGTCAGCTGTTAAATACCTTTCATCTGAAGTGTTGTTTATTTAGTGAAAGGTTTGCCATTTACGAATATGGATCGTTTAACAACCGACAAACGTATAAAAATAGTTAAAACTTACTAAAAAAAACGAGCGGTGATTCAAACGAGGGCACTTTTCGTGCATTACGGGATGATTATGGTCATCGTAAACGACCTACTGTTCAAGGAATTGGCAAGATTATAATGAAATTTGAAGAGACCATCATCCATCCACCACCATTGCACCATCGCAATGCACGCACTGCGCTTCTGGTAGTGAAAGTGTGGCGGATAATCAGAGCGCTATGGTCGTATAATAACCGACTTTTTTGTTCTTCATTGAAGATTATGAACTGGACGACATGTGGTTTCAAGAAGATTGTGCAACGAGCTATACAACTCGCCCGATTTTGGCTTCAGTACATGAGAAGCTTTCAAGAAGCGTAATTTTACGGTTTGGCGACGTCAATTGGCCACCAAGGTCTTGCGAAAAAGTGGTCAAAAACTACCTTAAAAGGATCCGTTGGTGCAACCAAACCAGAGGCGGCCATTTCAATGATAGCTATAATAGTTTTATGATATATAATAGCTTTACGATATAATAGCTTTATGAGTGTTTCATTTAACTTTGCTTTGGATTACCCGATACAAATAAATATAAGTATAGCATTTAAGTAATTCATATCATCGTCAAATGTTTACTATGTATCAAAGATTTTAAATGGACAATTTTGATCCTAATTTATCTTTTATAAATTTCTTGCTCTATAAATTTCGTCACGAATTTTTAGTCATACATATTATAAGTGCACGTCCGACTGGCTGACTAGCGGATTTGTAATAGAATATAGAATTAAACCCATAGAGATCCTAAAACAAATTTCCCAATGATAATATTATCTCATGTTCGAATCAGGAATTGCAAAAGTCATTACCATACTTATCCTATACAGGACCACAAACTTCTGTCTCTATAAATGCTAATCAACTAAGACATATCGGCCTATTTGATATCTAATTACACATATTTGTTCTTCTTACGGACTAATTACTCATCCCCAATTTCAATAAGGAAAGTAACATAGGTTGCCTAATACAACCATATCATATAACAAATTTTCTTCGAATGTCTAATGGTTTCAATCTAATAGAAATCACAAGGATACACATATTTTACAAATTTGAAAGAAAAAGTGCAACATATTTATTGTGCCACATTCAAGCAGATTCGTCTTGTGCCATTGGGTGCATTGCTTAGAAAAGTCTAACCTCTGCGGAATCCAGTTTGGCCATTGGCAAATCCTTGTGCACCTCCAAAATTTCCAAATGCTCCACTGTTGGATGAAACCCCACCACCGAAACCACCAAATACATTGCCTTGGGCATTTGAGAATGCGTTGCCACCTCCTATGCCGGAACTCGATGAAGCTGAGGCTACTGCATTCGCATTCGCACTTTGTCCACCTTGACTGACAGCGGAGGCATTGCTGGTAGCGGTATTACTAATGGCGCCATTTGCTCCTTTTGTTGAGGTCACACTCGAACCAGTATTAGCCGCAGCATTCTGTCCGTTATTGCCCTGGAAGATGGACTGACTGCTGGAATCAGCTTGAGATCCTTTAGTTTCACCTTCGTGGAATACGGCAGTGTTGGTATTGGCAATATTGCTCAACGAACCAAATTCGTTATTGTTGGTCGACTGAGACCCACTGTTCGATTCAACACGTTCTCCGTTCGCGTTCGTTACGTGATTGGTGCCAGCATTGGCAGAAGATGCCTGCTGTTGATTTTCATCGAAATTTAAACCTTGACTTTGGGCGCTGTTGGAGCTCTGCGAGCCTCCTTCCGTTATGGAATTCATTTGATTGACATTAGCAGAACTCACTTGACCACTGTCGCCATTCGTGGCCAGATTCGAACCTATACTGGAGGCTCCGTTGTCTTGAAAGAATCCATTAGCATCGAGTTGTTGGTTGGTCTGAGTATTTGCGCCGGCTTGTTGCTCGAATCGATTATTTTTGTTATTGGCCAAACCTTGAGCATTGGCGGTTTGCTTCTGGGGTCTAAGAACTGAGCCGGGTCTTTGGAATCGCGGATTATCTGGGTAAACGAATGGTATGAATTGGGCTCTGCGCTTTGGTCTCGAGCGGTTGGGCGTTCCTCTTCGAAATATCCTATGTGTTGGTCCACCTATTAGGCCCTGAGCAGGAATACCGGCCAAACCACTGGTAGACGCAGATGTCTCTCCTTGCTTGGTGCGACTCACAGCGTTGGATTGAGAGAAGGTGTTGGTGACACCGACTTTGCCATATTGCTTCTCTTGTACATGTGTGTTACTGTTGGCCTTGGCACGAGCATCCAAGCCTTGAGCCTGTGCTTGAGCTTGGCTTTGAGCACCAGAGCTTGTTGGTTGATTGTTGCGAGAAAGATCAAAGCTAAGCGGTCCTAAGCCTAACTGTACGCCACCGCCAGCTGAACGCTGCAAGCCAAAGCCATTACGTAAATTATCTTTAGATAGAGAAGTGCCGATGTTTAATTTGCCGACATTCAAGTCATGGCCAATAGATTTGGACACGGCGCCATTTGTTTTAGTTTTCGACCGAGTTAGTGTGCTGCCGATTTCCAAGCCACCCAAATCGACGCCACGGGACACGGCCTTGCTATTTGACACGGAGGTAACGCCACCATTGCGGAAACCACCATTGGCTTTAGTAACAGTGCGAGATTGGGCTACACCTTTCGATATCTCCACTGGCCCATAGTTGACCTCGCGTTGGAAGGCAGTGCTGCTGGCTTTAGAGACGGATCCCGTTCTGGGAGCATTGCGTATGATAGGCTGTTGTACAAATTGTGAAAGTGAGACTGCAATAGGAAAATGCTTTCAATTATTCCACTCTTTGCTGTGGAGTTAGCTGTTAAGATAATTAGCTTACCTTGCACTTGCCATAAGGCTAAAATAGCCAATATGACCCTTATTCTCATGACATTCGTTGTCATATCTCTGCTTTGACTCGTGTAGATGGTAAATTCTAATGTCGTTCTGTATTCGGTAACGTTTGCTGTTACTCTGAGCCTCAAATTTTGAATGGAATCACTCTATAAACTGAAAAACATTAATAATTTTAGAAACGCGTTTTCGGCAGCGATAGTGTCTTGGTGTTTGATTTTTATGTGTTCAACAGGGTTCTGGTAAAACTTGTTATCGAGAAGTGACGTCTTCTTTGGACACCACCGAATGTGCTAACTAAAGCAAAACAAACTGATGAGAATCGTCACTGAATAAACAGAAAAAACCCCAGATTCAATTGCTAATCACTCTCGTGTATGTGTGAGATTTTCGTTAAGAACCCATAGACTTGTCATTGACTTGCCCATCGACGTTTGTGAGAACTGCCTTTGTGATTGCATGACAAATTCTGTAAACAGCTTGGGGGGAAATTTTTGTTCACATTAATTGCTAATAAGAGTGGGGTTTTTGGGTACTTTGCTATTAGCTATTAAATGAAATAGATTCGTGTGACCCACATGCTCGAAACTGGTATTGTGTAATTAATAGAAATTATTGTTTGAGAATTTTTGGATTGGCAAGATGAATAGACAGTACTGCATGACAGGAGATACGTTTCTTGTTCCATTAGAGCGGTCCCAAAACTGGCCGACCTGGTGTATAGATGGAGCCAGTAGTATAAAAAAAAAATTATTTTGGTGGAAACCTTGTAAAACATATGTTTTAAGTTTCAAGGCGCCATGTTGTTTAGTATTTTTGCATGAGCTGTCAAAATAAACGATCTTAGTGAATTTGTGAACATGGAAATTCACCACCAAGCCCTTTTTTTAATTTCGGAAATAGAAAATAGTCCAAAAGAGCTGAATCTGGCGAATAAGGTGCGTGATGAAGCAATTCGAACTTTGGTTAATTAATTTTGGCCATTGCAATAGTGGATGTGTGAAATGAAGCATTGTCATGATGAAACAGCATTTTCTTTTTCGCCAAATGCGGTCTTTTCTCCATAATTTCATTATCTAAACGCTACAATAAATTAGCATAATTTTTCCCGTTGATGGTTTTCCCTTTCTGAAGATATTTAATGAAGATTAACCCATGCGCATCCAAAAATTACCTTGCCTGCAAATGGAACCGTCTTCGCCTTCTTTGGACACTATTCTCCCATTCCAGTCAGCTGTGAAGTGGTGGATCCGTGTCCAATCCATGGTTATAAATCGATGCAAAAGTTCGGCTTTATTGCGGTGCAATATCGCCAGACCCTTTACTGAAATATATTCATGACACTGTTTTTACTCTATTGAAAGCAAGCTCGGCAGCCATTTTGCGGAGTGCTTTCTCATCATTAAATATACGATGTATTGCACTTTTTGAAATATTTATCATTTCAGTTAGCTCTCACATTCCAATACTCTTTTGTTGATTTTCTTAACCGTGTCTGGCGTGGACACCTTAAATGGGGTGGTCGACCACTACGATGTTCGTGTTGGCAGCTCGTACGGTCTCGTGTAAATCTGCTACCCAATATTTTACAGTTGTAAACGAAGGAGCAGACTCCACCAGAGTAGAATTTAGCTCGGCTTTAATATTGGGTGGACTGAGACCTTTCAAATGGAAATATTGCCACTTTTCACTAAAGTAATTTTTTTCAAACTACTGGCACCACCTACGAGTATACGTCAGGTCGGCTGGTTTTGTGACCGGCGTTTGAGAGAGCAAATTCCTCGAGGAGGCCGGATTTGTTGAATGGATTTTGCGCCATAATAACGTGCCACCTCACAAGGCTATCATCGTGAACGACTTCCTGGCCAAAAACCCTGCAAATGTTATTGAACAACGTTGATATGGCTGTGATTGACTTGTTTTTACAGAACTAAAATCCCCATTTCAAACACTTCTTTTTAGTTGGTAAAAGTTGCAGTGAAAACTAAGATCTTTTCCCGAAAATGGAATTGACTTTAGGGTCAATGCCATTAATTTGAATAAGTAATAAGTACTGTATTTTGCTGACCAATTACCGCTACTTTTTTGATAGAGTTACGTATTACGATTATGATTATTATTATTATTACTATTATTATTATTGGTGTATTATAGCAATTTTGTGGACGGGGAGGACAATTGTATCGCTTAAAGGACTGCATTTTTATTGGGATGTGAATGAGGCGGTCCTTTAAGCTTGATCGACTAAGCCTTTTAAGTGCCGGTGATGTAAAAAGAAGACTTTTGGCTACTAAGAGTTAATTATAGACGAAAAACAATGTACTCGGAAGACACTTAACTAATGCTATCATGAAATTGTATTGGACGAAAAGTTGTTTGCAACAACACAAAATTCTCCATAAAATAACATTAGAAATCTATACAAGAATCATAATATTTCGAACCAAAAGCTTATTTTAAAATGATTTCCCTGCATATCCAAAACACTGGCATATTTCCATTATATCAAGAGTCTTGTTGCACCACAATTTAAATATTCGATATTCTAAGAAAGGAAAAATAACACTTATAGAGAAAGTATTTTAGAAGGCACTTTGAAACAAACTGGTCCCCATTTTTGGAAGAGTATATTTGAATTTTTTTCGTTTCACACAAATACTGCCATTCTAGTGGACATGATCCTGTCGACTTGCATATCATGAATACACCCAGTCAAATAATTGTAAATTTAGATATAAATTTATCTGTCTCTATCTTAGAGTTGCTGTGGAGATTTTTAGAATATATATATAAATATATATATATATATATACAGTTTTGTTCACTTCTTGTTTTATTTTTTCATTGTATTTGCCATTCACAGCATTCCTCATAATATTTCACTTTTAGTAAAATTTTTTTAATAAATACTTCAAACAGAGAAATTTGATAACTAACATTTGTATTTACTTGTCATTAAAAATTAGCATCAGAATGAAAATGGGAGTGAAAAAGATTAAAAAAACTAAACAATCGTATAATTTGTTTAATATAAAATGGCATTTAGAATTGATTAAACCAGGTGTGATAGAGGAAATTAGTAATGCTGTTAAATAGGTGCAGCATTTAATCGCTGTTCAAATACCATTGCAAATTTTAAAGCAAGTGACGTGGACTTTGCATGGGCTCATCACCAGTGGACACGTTAAAAACGGCTTCTTCATATAATATGAAATTTTTTTTACTGTGGTCTTATTGAGTAACCATACCCTCTTTAAGGGATCTGCATTGGAATGATTGTCTCCAGCATCTGTACAATACCAAGATTAAATTGATGAATAAAAAAGTATTAAAAAATATAGAAAATTTGCGCATTTCCAAAAGCGCCACTTAGTTCTTACATGGGAAAGTGCTTACTTAATGAATCGGTCTACAAACCACCAAAAAAGTGAAAGTCATTCTAAAGAACCGTATTTTGATAGCTTCCTCAAATGCTGTTTGATCACATTTTCTGCTTCTCGGAAAGCTGCTTTTAATTATACAAAGAGACCAATGAAATTAAGGCGTTATAACCGACAGTCGCTGTAAGAATATTAAACGTTTTATTAGGTGCGCAACTAAGTTTTCTTCATCGGACTTAAATTAATGTGATTGAGCCGAGCTCTGCGGGAAAAACGCCCACTATACGCGGAGAGGCATGAAAAAGTGATTCTTCAGCATGACAGCGCTCAGTCTCACGTGGCCAAGCCCTTTAAAACCTATTTGTAAACGCTGAAATGGGAAGTTTTACCCCATCCGCCATATTCTTCAGAAATTGCGCAGTCCGATTATCACTTGTTCTGCTCAATCGCACACGGTTTGGCTGACTAGCAGTTCCACTCATATGACGAAATTAAGGAAGGTGAACAGTTTTATCGTTTCAGCTTTGCCAGAAAGATGGGAAAAAGTAGTAGCTAGCGAAGGGCAATACTTCCAATGAAAAATAGTATTTTTTATTTCCGATGCAAAAACTTAAAATGGTTTAACATGTAATTAAAATTGTTGTTTATTAATAACTTGAATTAATTAGTTATGTGATTCTTATATAAAATAAGAAAATTGCCATAAAATGGTCTAAACGGTTTTCCTTGCTATAGAAATCTGCTGAAAATACAGTGAAAAGTTATCAAAAACAACAGCTTCCCTTCTGTCATAAGCACATGTCATGATTGTCCATTTGTTCACCACTTCTAGACCATGGTCAACGAATCTATTTAACTGCAAAGAATGGAATGTGGAGATTACTTTACCGACCTACCGCTAGATATGAGAGCAAGTAAAGAACAAATTCCCATCATATACTACAAGTATCGAATTAGTAAATTTTTCCAGCAAAAATTAATGTTTTCTAGCATTTTTCAATAAATTAGATCATGATTAGAGCGCTTTCCTAAAATTTATTTGAATTGGGCACAAAACAAAAATTGCAAATTGAAAATTTTTTGAAAAATTCTTAGTTTTCTACGAATGGGTAAGGTCTTCATATGGACAATGAAGAGTCGATTTTGCCCAATTTCCAATTCAAATTTCCTACGAATAAGAGTTCTTTATTCCAAAATATAAACTTCCTAGCACAAGCTGTACCTTTATAGAGGAGGAATGTATATAAACAAATTGTTTTCCACTGCGCCGATTTGGATCACGCTTATAGATCATAACGCCAATAGACCATAGCGTGATGATTTAAGAAGTTTGTTTAAAGCGATTGCCAAATTTCATTGTGTCGCTGACGCGGAATTCGAGCGTGATTTTTCATTTGTGTTATGTCGTCCATTGCGATTTTGACAATAGACAACAATGTCGAACAAAGAGTTTGTCTCACATTTCGTATTACAAATAAAATTTCATGTTGCGAAGCGTCGAAAATGTTAAAGCAAGCTTACAGTTTAAAGAAGGTATTTTATCAACCCACGTGTTTATGAGTGATTGAGGATTTGTCTCGTTCTGGCCGGCCATAACCGTTTTCAACTAAAGTTAGCATATATAAACAAAAGGAAATGGAAACTGTGGGTTATCATTTAAGTTTGAGAGAGATAACCCCTGAACTATTTGTGTTTCACGGCTCAATTCCTACCATTTTACACGGTATATGGAACGCAACCGCTCGAAAAACCTGAATTTTCTTCAAAAACTCAATGGTTGACATGGTACGATAGAATGAGTCATTTCCGTCCCCACTTTCATAACAAAGATTAGATATGGGATTATGAGTTTGGTATGCATACTAGTCAAGAACCTTCACAAAGGTGTCGCTCTCCAGCAGAGTCCAAACCAAAAAAAAAAAAAAAAATAAATTCGATCAAAAGTCAAGGTAATGTTGATAATTTTTTTTGGTAATCGCAGTGTTGTGCACTCGGAGTTCTTGCTAGAAGGTTAGACGGTAAATAAAGAATATTATCTGTGCGTAATGCGGCATTTGAGAGAGCAAATTCGTCGAAAAGAAAGAAAACTTATGGATCTTGCACAACCATAATGGGATTATGAGTTTATTATGCAAACTAATCAAGAACCTTCGCAATGGTATCGTTTTTCAACTGTGTCCAAAGCTAACCAAAAAAAAAAAAAAACTTGCAAATTCGACCGAAAGTCAAGGTAATGTTGATTTTTTTTTGTTTTGATAATCGCAGTGTTGTGCACTCGGAGTTCTTGCCAGAAGGTTAGACGGTAAATAAAGAATATTATTTGTGCGCAATGCGGCATTTGAGATCGCAAATTGGTCGCACAACCATAATTCGCCTTTTTAGAAGTCTATCTTTGTTATTAATGAGTTTCTCGCAAAAAAAAAACTCTACAAATAGGGTCAATCAACCAAATTAGTTACATAATATGGCTCCGGCTTCTGATTTCAATTAATAGAAGACATAAGAGAGAATTTACAGCGAGAAGTGGAGTCCTTTCCGGAAAATACATTTAAAAAATGTTTTGAGGATTGGATTAGCATAAGTGTATTATTTACTTTAAAGACAATAAAATTAATATGCATAGATAACAAATATGTATGTTTTGCTTTATTAACAAATTTAATACAGTTTTTTTTTTGCTATAATTATTCCCGCTTTGAAAAATTGTATAAGTCAGTATAGCTCTTTCCAATATACATACAAAGTCACCACCTTCATATGTTAGTTATTGAGTGAAAGGCAAAATTCTTAAAAAAAGAAAGTTGAAACGATACCCATTTTTCTGATGGACTACTTTTTTCCTATTTAATCGATTTTGCCCAAATTCAAATTTAACTTGTCTATGAATATGGGGCACTTTGTTTTATCAAAATTCGGCTTCATAGCTTAAACGGTGCAACCCCATCTTCCTTTTAATGGATACACCGCAAAAGATATTTATAGTTTACCGTGTCTAAGATGTGTATTTTGAGCTAGGAATGAAAATGTAGGTACTCTTGCATGAAACCCTTAATTTTTCAGGAAGTGAATTCAGTCATTATGAGGCCGTTATATCCTGCTATGCCGATTTTGTCCAATTCCGAAAATTATTTGCTAATGAATGCCAGATATTCGGCCAAGATTTCAGTCGGTTAATATTCATCATTTTTTTGACACTCGAGCGGATTAAATAGTATCAAATTTATTATTTTATACATACTTTGCGAAGTTTTACAATTCATATTCCAAGTTGTTGCAATCAAACCTGGGACAAAAGTTACGTCTGTTCTGTACAGTTGGAAACCGTATTAGTTTTTGAGCCAAAGTGGAAGTTGCGCGGTTTCAACATGCAGGAACTTCTGCCCAAATTGCTCAATTTTATTAGATATTTCTTAGATACTTCTTTCTTACACACTTTTTACGTATATAAACACCTAACAATTTTAAGATTTCGTCTTAGCAGTTGGTAATTATTCGCTTATAATTAATTATTTTGGCACACACTGACATCGGTCTCATTAATGTCACCCTGAGCTATTCGAATGGACAATTAATTGTATAGAGAACTGGTATTTCCTAAGATTTAATTTTTTAACTATATTGGTTCAAATATGTTTAAATACATACTTTAATCCACTGTTATGTATCAACTTAAGAATTAAATAAACTTTTGCTGTATTCTCAGAACATAACTAGTCCTTTCAAATGAAGTCTAATGTCCAAATATATTTGATTTTTGATTAGCTTAATTAATTGCTTAATTTCTTTCTTTGAGTTTTTTCTTTGTGTGTTTCGATGGAAAAACTTCAGGTGTTTTTATTGTTTGTTTCACCCATGTTTATTCCACAAAGTATAACCGCCTATGTGACACTTGATGAAAACGAATCGAAACTGAACTTTCTCTATCAGATTATTTTCGACCGATGGAATATTTTGAAAACACTCATTTTTACTCTAACCTAATGCGAATTTTGCAATGATAATCTTTACGCTCAACTTATTTGGGTGGGTTTAATTGAGACAAATGACCTTCGTAGGAAAAATGTTAATGGTGCGGAAAACCAATAATATTTAACAATAATATTTATGCTGTTTGTTGGTTGAAAAACAACAAATTGATATGAATGAAAATATTTGCTCACCGTTACAATAAATAGCAGCTATGCTAGGCCAATTTGTTAGTAAGCATTTTTGTGATGCGCTTAATCATACACCACAGTTGAATTAGAAAGGGTTAAAGCAATTCTTTAACTTTCTGGCTGAGCAAGAATTTTTAACATTCTTATAAATATTTATTTCAACAGTCATAGGATAAACGTTAACGGTCATGCTACTTGTATTCATAATCCCAATAGTGAGTTTATGTCTGTTCCAACCTCTGAACAATGACCATATTTATAAAGACTGTATCATTGTACATGGCCATAAAATAATTAATTGTACGTTATATGTTAACATTATAGAAGGAGGTATGTAATATCTGGAATAATAAAACACTAAACATTTTTTTGACCAAATGCGCTTTATAACTCTTCAAAACAATTGAACGAAACTTCCCACAACTTGGCTCAGCCCAATACCGCGCCAGATCATAGACGCAGATTGTAAAACTTCTATATCGATCCACCACTTTTTGTGCCTCCCATACGAATTGCCAGGTTTTACCAAATTCAATTTTGTTTCGTAGCTTCTTATACGTAGGCTGTATTACTGTATTAAATCGTAATGCCTAGTAAAACTCGACCGGTTACCACAGGTCATTAGACAACCAACCGATTTAACTCATATATTTTTTGATTCAGTAAAATGTGGCACACATCAATTATTTAATAAACTCATTTCTCAGAATTGAAATGAAGTATTTTGTCCCACCCATTTCGGTACCCCCATACTAATTTCCACTAGCTCATCTTTTGGTGAATAAGTTATATTTTATTGACTGCTAAAATGTGAATAAACCGGCTGGCTAACTGCGCCCTTTCTGGTACCTCCTATACAATTTACGGATAAAATCAACAATTTCTCTGTAATTCCTAACCGGAAGATAGATATATAGATAGTTACAAGTATGTCCGGTAAGTTATAACTTTGCTTCTTTTATTGTGCTTTAATTCACTGAGAAACTTTGTTGATAAGAACCATCCCGTTTTTGGTATTTTAGCTTTTTTTCAGCATCACAAAAGACGTTGAATGGAAGTATATGTAATTCAGTTTACCAGGCAAAAATTTCTCTGGTGGTTCCTTTTTGGCATATTTGAAGTTGATATATTTGTAATTTTTGCATAAACATCAATGCTTCTTTTTATTCCTTTCCGCTGTTGGGTTTAGACCATATAGTATACGTGGACTCAAAACTAACTAATTTACCAAGAAGACATAAAAAATTTGGGAAATAATTCCCTTATTTTTTTCAACATAATCTCATTTTTGGCTAGATATACTTTTTTCAGCGATACTAAATAGCTTCTATACCCCGTTTACAGTAAGAACAGTCGAACTCCTTAAACTGGCCATCGACCTCAGGATCCACTTACTTCTTCATTGTTGTCAAATCTTTTACCACCGAGCCATTTTCGGAAATATAAAATAATTCGTTAAAGCTAAATCTGGCGAATAAAGAGAGTGATAAAGCAATTCGAACTTTAATTCATTAATTTTGGCCATCGTAATAGCGGATGTGTGAACTGGAGCATTGTCTTGATGAAACAAAGCTTTCTTTTTTGCCAATTTCGGCCGTTTTTCCATAATTTCGTCCCCTAAATGCTGCAATAAATTAGCATAATATTAGTCGTTGATAATTTTTCGTTTCTGAAGATAATCAATAAAAATAATCCAATGCGCATCCCAAAAAACTGGCGCCGTAGCCTTGCCTGCAAATAGAACCGTCTTTGCCTTCTTTGAACACGATTCTCCCATTCCAGTTCACTGCTTTGACTGTCTCTTCGTCTCAGGTGTGAAGTGGTGGACCCATGTCTCATCTATGGTTACAAGTAGATGCAGAAATTCGGTTTTGATGGAGTGAAACTCTACTGAAACATCTTCACGCTACTGTTTTTGCTCTATTGAAAGTAAGTGAGGCAGCCTCCTTGCGCAACTCATCTTCAAATCTTATCAATATACGATGTATAACACTTTTTGAAATACCTGTCATATCAGCTAGCTCACGCACCTTCAGCCGATTATCGACGATCATCCAATAACATTTTATGGATTTACTTGACTGTGTCTGGCGTGACCACCTCAATTGGTCGACAACTACAGTGTTCGTCTTTGCAGCTTGTGCGGCCTTGTTTAGACTCTACCACCTAATATTTTGCAGTCGTAGATGAAGGAATAGCCCCCCTTGAGTAGAAATTAGCTTTGCTTTAATATTTTGTGGACTGGGACCTTTCAAATGGAAATATTGAATTACATAACGGTGACCAATTTTTTTTCCATGTTTACAAATTCATTGAAATCGTTTACTTTTAATGGCTCAAATAAAAATACTAATGAACTTTCAACATATGTTTTATAAGGTTGCCACTTATGACCAAAATAATTTTTGTTCAAACTACTGGCACCATCTATGCGTCAGTTCTTGTGCAATTTGTCTTACATGCTTTACCTTAAAGTGTCTTGGACAGTATAAAATAAGTTTTACGTATTTTTCACCCATCACATTTAGATTCCTTTAAAAACTAAGCGATGTGGAATGGTTCGTTCCAGAATGTATGCAATTCTATATTTCAATACATGTGAAAAATATCGATTTTTCTAGACGTAGGCTCATTCTCTGAACGGACAAGTTTTTTCGTGGAAATAAAATTGGCACTTTCTCGTGACACCTGCCGTTCGTAGTACTTTAAACAATTTGCCATGATATTTGTGATGTTTTTCAATAATCTCCCATCTATCAAATATTGCCGTATTTTGATTTAATTAAATAACAAATCGCGCAAATATTATGTTAGAAAAATTGTAAAATAAATAATTTTTAAAAAGTTTGTTTTACCTTTTCCATAAGACATTTTGTATAGCAAACTTGTCATAGCTTCATAAACAATACACAAGTGAGCATGACAAAAGTGCTCTCTTTCCAAACATAATAACGGATTATCCGTTTTCCGGTTTCAAAATTAAATTAAACTAAAACTCACATAAAGCTATGATTTTGATGAAACCTTTATTTCATTATAATGTTTGGACATGGACATTATGCAAGAAATACAATGCCATTTAAATTGCAGCCTCTGGATTAGTTGCAGTGGTGGATCCTTTTGAACTAGTGTTCGACCACTCTCTTGCATATTTCGGGCGGTATCTTGGGTTTGAGACGCCCCAACGTTTGGGTATTATCTGCGTAAACACGGTATTTTACGTAGCCCCACGAAAAAAGTCTAATGGCACCAAATCGCATGATATTGGTGGCCATTTGACGTCGCCAGAACGTGAAATTACAATAAACCCAAAATCGATCGTGTTGTGTGGCTCGTGACACCATCTTGTTCAAACGACATATAGTCTAGTTCGTAATCTTCAGTAGTAGGTCTAAACATTTTGGTTATCATATGGCCATAGCACTTTGAATTGACGGTAACGATTCCTCCAGCGACATTAAAAAAAAGGGCCCAATACACTGCCAAACCATAATGCACACCAAACGGTCACTTCTTCCCTGATGCAATGACTTTTCCACAATCACTTTAGGGTTCTCTAAGTCCCATATGCGGCAATTTTGCTTATTGATGTAACCACAGAGTGAGAAATGAGCTTCATCGCTGAAAAAAAATTTATTCGAAAAATCAGCATTGAAAGCCTGTTGCTGAAGCACTCAATCGGCATATCTACGGTGTTGTGAATGGTCAGCTGGCTTTAATTGTTGCGTGAGCTGAACTCTATATGATTGGAGGCGCAAATTCAAATGCAAAATATGCCATAATGAGCCATACGATTGATCCAATTGCCGACAACACCGTGGAATTGACAAATTCGGATTATTCGCCACACTTTCACTAACAGAAGCGATATTTTCGCCAGTGCGTACATTGCCCTGACCACCCTTGTAGCGCCTTCTGTCTCTTTAAATTTCTTTATAATCTTGTCAATTCCTTGCACAGTAAGTCGGTAATGACGATCATAATCATCCCACGTTTGAATCAACACATTTGTACAAAGTTTTAAATATATTAATGCGTTCTTCGGTTGTTAAACGATCCATATTACCGGCAATTTTTCATTAAATAAATAACACTACAGAGGAGAGGTATTTAACAGCTGACAGCTCTGCCAAACCGGATTTTTTTAAACCTCTAAATGGATAACCCTCTATAACGATTTTGTCTTTTTTTTTTATTTTGCTGAGAAAATTTTTATTTTTCACGTACACTATTAGTATAGCTAAGTATATGAAACGTATATCTAACATATGCAACGGTACATAGCTTTCCATATAAACAAAGCAATTGAATAATTGTTGCATCTCTGTCTACTATTTCAAAGCTGAATTCAATCCTTGTATAAGTCTTTTCCCCATTTGCAGGATTTCGCCAAGTAGAAGCCAAGTCCATATCATCGCCGGAGAAGTAAGCATCCCAAAAACTCTCTTTTATCGTACTTAGTACATCCACTTTGCCCATTTCTTCAGTAAAAATAAGTATTTGTTAGTATTTTCTATAATCACGCCCAATATAAGGAAGGTGTCTTAAAAATTACTTAAGTTAATATCGTGGTTCCATATTGTTTGTGCCCTTTTATTAACGAATAAATGGCAAAATTATTAAAACGATGTTCAAAAGTACCCATTTTTTTGAGGTGGGCTCAGTCATCGTACTGTCAATTTCTTTGACAGTTTTCCATAATATTGCCTTCACTAATATTAATGTAAGATGTTCTTATTTCAAATTTCGCCTTACCAATTCCAGTGTTAAGATCTTCGTCCCGTTTTTACAGCTCTGGGGCATACTTAGATCGATATAAAATTTTTACAATCAAGTATATAAATATTTTATGATGTCTCAGATGAGTGTTTATAATTGTATAATAACCTTTTAACTTCGTATAAACTTTTATTTGATAATTTTATTGCCAATTGTATTGGAGCTATCTTGTTCTTTGCCTAAATATGCTTACTGTCATTTTCTAGTAGTATAATTCTTAGTAGTTAATCAATAGCTATTCACACAAGTTATCCTTCCCTATTTGTTCAATTTGCAATATGTAATCCTTTTCGACTCCAATAACAAATTTGTCAGGTTTATTTTAGAATAAATGGGTAATCACCCAAACTTATTCTCTTTTGCACAGCAGGACCGCTTTGATTAGGCTATAAACTATTACTAAGAATTTAACACTTTAAATTTGGTAAAGAGAATAATCGATTCTATACCAACAAACAAGTTTATTGTCATGTTTAGGTGTACAAATTTTCAATAAATTCACTTGTTATAAATTTAAAGGGCGGACATGCTTGACATTTGGTGTAGTGAGTATTGTGGATTCTGTACATGAATTGTTCCTTTTGAACCTGCCTCAATGGCATTCTCATCAAACTTTCTGTACCTCTAAATGCACAAAAACCTAAACGCACATATATTTATATTGTATTACATTATGTTGTACAAATAAACGCACAATTGTCCATTTCAAAGTCCTTTATTTGAGTGAACTCTATCGATATTAGTCACAGATGTTCATTTCAATGTTTCCGCCGCACACAACCAGGAATAGTGTGTGCACATACAAGTACTTAGTTTCGTGTCCCGTTTTTCCGTCTAGGAATCCCAGAAATTTTGCAAGACCGGAAATATCACTTTAGTAAAGAGAACTACAAATTTACAGTATCAAATGCCTTCCGTGCGTTTTACAGTGTTGCGACTTCTGAGGAGATCTTTAGAATTAAATGCGTATTTTTTCACATGATATTGGGTGGTTACATATCCGGAAGCTCTAACTCATTGTACTCTTTAGGCTTTATTGGATAGACTAAATTTTCTGCCAAGCTCCCATTTATAGTGGTGTGAACGATGTATCCTGCTCAATGGCTGCATTTTTCACTGCTTAACATTTTCATATAATTTTGTTCACTTCATTTTTCATTTCGTTAATTTAGGTTTATGAACATGTAAATCCTTACAGACTAAGAATTGACATAACATTTTTCAAGAAAGTTATGTAAATATGTAAATTATTTTATTTTAAATATCTAAAAAGACACAGTATAAAGTTATTTCTAGAGATACAAAACTATAGGTGTTGAATTGGGTATCCATTTCTTGCAATCCTTGCAAACAGATCACTATGCTGGGCATAATTCGTGGAATGGTGTGTTACATTAAATATATAATGATATCTACGAGGTGTGAATTTTAATATTTCTCAACAAATATCATCAATTTATATTTTATCTCCTTCAAGTGGCCCCCTCAGATATAATACACTTGTGCCAGTGTTTTTTTTTTTTTCAACCCTCGAAGCAGTTCTGATGTGCACTTTTTGATATGTCCTTGAGCTCCCTCAGGGAGGTGGTTTTTATCTCCTCAATCGTCGCAAAACGCCATCCTTTCATGGGTCTCTTTAATCTTTGGAACAGGAAAAAGTCGCAAGGACCCAAATCTTGTGAATACGGTGGCTGAGGCATGATAACGGTGTTGTTTTTGGACAAATAATCTTTCACAATCAAAAATGATCGAGTAGGTGAATTATCATGATGCAAAGGCCATGAATTTTTTTCAACATTTCCGGGCGTTTTTTCGTATTGCTTCACGCAAACGGCGCATAACTTTAAGGTAACACTCCTTGTGGTAAGAACTCCTGATGCACTATGCCATGATAATCGAAGAAAACAGCGCAAAACCTTAACATTTCATTAAACTTGACGTGCTTTCTTTAGCCTTGGACTCTTCCATTGGGGCGATTGGGCTTTGGTTTCAATGTTATAACCATATACCCACGATTTGTCGCCAGTTATGGCCCTTTTAAGCAAATCTGGATCATCGTTGACGTCATTCAACAATTCCTGAACGTAGCATTGTTTATGGTCAAAATTCAGCAATTTTGGAACGAACTTCGCTGCCACACGCTTCATGACAGCAACTTCTCTAATTGTAATTCGACGATTCTCTATAACAATTTTCTTCACTTTCTTAACATTTTCATCGGTTATTGATGTGCTGGGGCGTCCAGAGCGGGCGTCGTCATTCACATCTTCTCGACCTTCTGCGAAAAGCTTGTACCACTTGTAAACATTTTTTTGACTAAGAGTACCCTCAGCGTACGCCACTGTCAACATTTCAAGTGTTTTTGAGCACTTAATTCCATTTATTACACAAAATTTGACGCACTTTGATCCATTTTTTTCGATAGCAGAAAATCGCCGAACACGCAAAACACTTGTCTTATTGATGCCTCTCACAAACGAACTCAACATGCTATGTAGATAAAACCGTCAACATATCTTCGAGGCGAGTGTGCCATCATAGAAAAAAAATAATAATTGAAAGTCGAATACACCCGCGAAAATTCACCGTTATTTTTTGAACATACCTCGTAAACGACAGTAATTCAGAACAATCAATTATACAAGCTATTATGTCGAATACAAATAACAAGGTATGATAAATACGGCAATATTGCAATGGCTCTAAGCCCACTAACCAGCATCTGGAAATATAAGGAGGTACAAAATCACCAAAGTTAATTGAAGAGAGAGCAAATTTCAGAAAGACCCGCTAAATTCTTTCTATGCGTGATATATTGACGTGGCATATGAGATAACAAACAATAGAGGCATATTCCAACTTTGATCACTATTTTTTAAGGTATGTGGATCGATGAAATCGGAACAATTTCTTCTAATAAGCTTTAGGGATAATACAATTTATATGCGAGGTAAAAGTCAGTGCCATATCCAAAAACAACACCTAAATCCATTATACTTTCAACAGTGAGGAGCCATCACCAATCACCAATTTTGAAAACCAATCGAATTGGATTACGATCATGATCATGATGTATGAGCCTCATTAAATTTGGTCATCTTGGCGTTTTATGACGTTCATTAAACAATAGGTGCCCATTTACTGAGTGCAAATGTGAAAAGTTATCCAATATCTTAGTTGTTTTTCAATCATATTTTATTTTTGGAAGAGCTTTTTTTTATTAGAATTTTTGTTTCAAATATTGCTGAGGTGTATTTCAGAAAATTTCAAGCATTTTCTGTTGTCTCATTGTCCCGTAAAAATGATTGCATTATAACAATTAACTCTTTAGCATTAGACATTTGGAATTACATTGCAACATTTTCATGCTGGCCCAATTTTAATATTCCTCAGAAGTGCAAGCTATTTTTGTAAAAATATTGACCATTTTGAAAATACAAATGAATTTCTAGACAAATGAAATGACAACATTTTTGATAGAAATGTTTTTCTTTATGAATAAAATTGATACATCATTTGCTGAATTTTCCCTAAGGGAGACAACAAATTATAATCCCAATGCCAACGTTTTTCTTTTTAAATTCCAAAATAACATTAATTTCAGTGTGTTCATATAATTTTCGCTAAAATTCTTTTAATGTAAATGTCATGAGTATCGGTATTGAATCCTTCTCTCGACTTCCCGGGAAATGAAAATGTTTGCGAAATTGCATTCTCAAAATGTCGAATGATGACAATGTGATTAAACAATGATGATGACAATGTTGTTAAACAATGCCAGTGGAATGGAATTTCAATAATTTCATTTGTAAATAATACATAATGCATAAGTACATAACAGCCATTCAATCTGCTGACAATTATGCACGTATGCATCATTTGAACGGCGTGTCCGTCGGTACATATTTTTGCCAGAACACAATTTTGATGGTTGTTTAAACATTTATTAACATATTTTAGTGCTCGAACAATACAAAGAGTGTGCGTGTCGAACAGGTGGTGTCAATACTATGCATTAATAGCCCCAATTATTTATACAAGTAAAAAATGTTGTATAAACTTCCTATTCTTGTGCAGTTAATTAGCAAATAATAGACGTACGAGTATAATTCAACTTTATTAACTTAGTAATTTGTATATAATACCAATCACGTATTGAAATGTGCAAATAAGTATGTCAATAATGAAATTAATAAAGAATTTATATTAACGACAAATATACTCGTATTGGGTTGTTCGAAAAGTTCGTTCGGTTAATTCGTTAGTTCACAAGACGTCACTTCTCATGACGTAGAGTTCCTTCAAACACTATCATAACTTCCTCCCACCCCTTCTCTGAACAGTTTACTATTGTTTACTTATGTTCTCGCTCTAGTCGTGAGTGGTTATGGCATTTTAAAAAAAGTTTTTAAAAGTGAAAAAAAAAAATTAGTGGAAAAGAGCATTTTATTCATATTATGCTGTATTATTTCCGAAAAGGAAAAATCGGCTTCTGAAGCGAGCCGAAAAATTAAGCCTGTTTATGAAGAAAACTCATCAAATGAAAGAATTTGCCAGAAATAGTTTAAAAAGTTTTCTACGGGCGACTTCTCCGTAACGGATGCTTCCAGATCAGGACCACCAAAAGAAATTGTTTCCGAGGAGGTGAGAGATTTAATTATTGTTATAATAATCGCCGTGCAACAGTTAGGGTAATAGATGAAATAAACAAAAAATCAGTCTCAACCGGTCATGGAGTTATAAAAGAGCTCGGATTTGTGAGCAATTTCGATGTTTGGATACCTCTCTCTCCCACCGAGGCCAACCGTCTGAAACGCGTTGACATCTACGATAACCTAAGTATAAGAAATAACAAGACACCATTTGTGAAGGACCTCATCACAGGGGATGAAAAATGGATAGTTGACAACAATGAAACGCGGAAGAGATTATGGGAGAAACCAAATGAACCCCTTCAATCCTCAATTTTAGGCCTTCACCCCAAGAAGGCAATGTTGTCGATTTGGTGGGATGTCAAAGGAGTAGTCTTTTTTTTAGCTTCTCCTAACAAATCAAACGATTATTGCGGACTACTATATCGCACAATTAGATAAACTCAAGGCGGCATTGAAAGAAAAAAAGCCGAGGCTCATCAATCGGGGAGACGTCGTCTTCCACCGTGACAATGCCCGGCCTTACACTGCCTTGCGAACCCGCCAGAAACTGTCAAAGCTTGGGTGTAAAGTTTTACTTCACCCACCGTACTCCCCCGTACTCCTCGCCCCCTCCCGACTATCACCTATTTCACAGTCTGAGCAACCACTTGAAAGATTTGAATTCCCACAACGACGTGGCAGTGAAAAATCGAATTGAACGGTTTTTTTTCAGAAAGACCACGCGAGTTTTATGAGAAAGGAATTAAAAAGCTACCAGGGAGGTGAGAAGAAGTTAAAAGGGGATTATATAATAGATTAAAATAATTGTTTTCTTGTATATAAATTTGTAAATAATTTTTTTTTAAACCAAACGAACTTTTCGGACCACCCGATAGTTTGAAAGGATAAGATCTTAGATTTTTCCTTTAATAATAATACATATACCTATATATATATGTATATACATTTATATATATATTTTATATATATATATACTTTATGTTTTTTTAAATGAATGTTTCTAGTTGTTGCAAACGAAGTGATACATTCTATAGTACGAGGTATTCTTGTGGTGGAGGCTATTAAAGGAAAAATCTAAGATCTTATCCTTTCAAACTATCGGGTGGTTCGATGAGTTCGTTTGGTTATAAATAAAAGTATATAAACAAATACAAAAATACCACAGTATATAAATATTTGCTTTCAAGGAAAACATTGTAGCTCTGAATGTACTGTTTTGCCGTATTAATTTTTTTTTTTAAATGTTGCAACCTGGAAATTGTGGAATTTTTGCGCTTAGAAAACAAAATGTGACTTAGTGACGGATGCATAAGGTGTAATAAAAACAAATCCATTATTTTTACATGAAATTGAAAATTTTGTTCAGCATTATTAAAATGATCGCACGCACAGTTTGCCACGTTGAGGGTAATTCGTTTGTGACTGTCTCGAGTCACACCCCTCTTGAGGCGAATTTTTCTCCGGCAAAATCATTCGGCATAGAAAGGCACAGGTGTTAATCACTTGGCGCCAGGCTATAAGAAGGATGCATTAGAAGTGTCCAAACAATCTCCAGGAGCTTCTAGTGAGCCACTATCGATGAGCGTGGTCTGGTGTAGCTCTGATGGAACACAATTTGTTTTCTCTTGACCAAACTGGCCGCTTCTAACAGGCCAATTGCTGACAGTACAATCCCGTATTAATTATGTGAACGTATGAGTACATAGTACAGGGTGACGCACCAGTTAAAATACAATAAGAAATTCAAATAACTTCTTGTTTAATAAATGTATTTAATTAATTTATTTATTTATTTTTTTGCATAGAAAATTCAATTATATTTTATATAACTAATTGGATTTGACGATGATAGACCGTAGATAACCTCCATGCTCATACACGCATATGCGACACCTAATGAGAAAATTATTCATTGGGGGAATGCCTCAATTATTGTTTTACTATACTACTCCAATTCAGTCAAATTCCTTGGTTTCATTTTGTGCACTTCTTGTTTGATATAATCCCATAAAAAAAGTCTGGTGCTATCAGGTCAAGAGACCTTGGAGCCAGCGTAAAGTGGTGTTTCTGGATATTAATTTATTTGGGAACTTTCGTTGGAGCTCCGCCATAACCGGTCTGGTTATGTGCGCAGTTGCTTCATCTTGCTGGAACTAAATGCTGTTGAAAGGGATATGTCTTTGGCGCAGTTCTGGGTAAAAAAGATTCTTTAAACATCTTTGAATAATGATCCCCATTGGCAGTTGATAATTGACGATAGTAGCACGATTCGTGCATCACCATGTAGGTGACTCCCTACAAATGCCACCAAACACACAGCGAGGCCTTCTGGCTTCGCCACTGTTTGCGATGGCTCATCGCTGTTCTACCACGATCGTTTTCGCTTAATGTTTTCGAAAGTGACTCATTTTTCATCGCCTGTAGCGATTTGCAAATGAAAATTCGATCAAAAGAGCATTTTGTCATGTGACGACTATACGTCGAGCTTCTTTCCAAGCTTGGTTCCAAATGGTTTTTGTGCCATGTTTAATGTAATACAAAACAGTGCTTACCAGGCCGTCTTATTTGATGATTTCCATTATTCTATCAACGTTTTCGACAGAACGTGATGGATATTTGGTATCAAAATTACCAGAATGGAATGAACTAAACCGAAATTGCTCATGATTAGCTGGTTTGGCATCAGGACCAAGAACGCTATACACATTTTCAACCGCTTGATTTGCGTTTTGCCATTAAGCCTTGTGTAATGCTGACTTTTTTCGGTGAAACTCCGTATGAAACCAATGGTCATGAAATTTGAAGTTGCATATTTCCAACAGACAGTACTGTCTTTGGCGACGAAGGGGTTTTTTAAGTAGCAACACTAATCTTTTTTTATCGGTTTCCAACACTGAAATCGCCATAATATGTACGATAATGCATTTATAAGCTTGCGAAATGAAATTGTAATGAAATACGACACAATTTTACAATTTTGCAAGTATATTATCGGGTATAATATGGCCTAAAAACATAACTTAGCCCAATTTTAGTGTTGGAAAGCAAAACAAAAAAGGCAAAGTTTTATTGAAAACAAAAAAACAATAAAATATGGAAAATTTTCTCTTCGCTTGTGTCCTTCTTCGACGTGCTCTCCAACAATACTGAGTTAACCAATCAGAAACCCAAGTTATTTCAATACAAAACATTATCCCTCTAAAGCTGTGACCTGGTCGCGCTTACTGCACGAGCTGTAGATTATTAAAACCGTCTAGTAATGGCTTCTTACTATACCCTGAAAGATAACGACAAGCATTTAAAAACCACTGTTTGGAGAAATCTGTACAACATGAGAATTAGGGATGCTTAGAGATCAATTTTACTTTGCTCTACCACTTCCTAAGTCGTTTTTTCATGTAACTAGTGATAATTTTTCGATCGTCGTACTCGTAAAAGTCTATGTCGAGATAATCATGTTCGACCGTCCGTCCATCAATCTGAATTTCTATTGAATACATGATAGAAAACTGCATTTTTGCACTAAGTCATAAGCTATGTTAGATTCCATTGGACAAAATCGACGCAGTATAAATAAACCTTCCTCTAGAGGGGACCATTTCTCGAATGTTTTCAATTTTACCATTTATTCAATTTCACTGTATTTAATAATTGTGCTAAATATTTACTAACTAGAGCTAAATATGAAAGAGTCATTAACGCATTCCAAAAGGGGTCATTCCAGCTAGTACGTTTTTAAAGTCAACGCCGTAATTGCGGGCGTGATTATTCAAAAATACGGTATTAAAACTCGATGTTTAGGGGGAAAAAATAGCAAATATATTATTTATGAGAAGAGACCGTTTTTGATGAGCCCTCTTACCTAGCGATAAGTCAATATGTCATTCAGGATACTATTGTTCATAGATAATTCAAATGGGACATATTGATCCAGTAGGAAAACAAATTCTTATACAAGTACTGCGGTCGTGGTTATGTAATAACACTAAAAAAAATCGATATTTAAGGGGAAAAATAGTTAAGTCGTTATATTACTTATGCAAAGAGACCATTTTTATGAGCTCTCTCTTTCTCTTAATTAGCGACAAGTCGATAGTTATGTCGTTTAGCATTCTATGGGTTTAAGATACCTTAAATGGGACATATTGAATCAATAGGAAAAAACTTCTTTATACAAATACTGAACCCAAAAAAGCAAAATAGGGCGATATTTTATAAACAAGGCCATTTATTGGACAATGAATTGGTATATCGTTTAAGCTACTGTGGACAGCACTTATGGCCATTGCTCATTTTTGCTCCAGTCTACTTATTTTTATATACATCCATTTAAAGAGATGAAGGTGTTTTCTACATCATTCCACACTTCAGAAAAAACACTCGTGTCTTTGAACAAAAGTCTTCTTATGACTTCTTGTTAAGTTGATTCAGCTTTATCCGTCTGTTTCTGTGAAGTTAAATGTCAGATCATTGCCGTATATTAAAAACGAAATACTAACCCTTCCTTCCTTACAAATTTACCGATTTATCAAAACTCAAACTTTTCAAAGTTTTTGCTTTATTCATATAAATAAGTTATAGTTCTTGTAAGGGCAGGTGTAAGTATTCATACTGAGCCAAATTTGCCATATGCGGCTCCTTCGGTCTAAAGCACCCATCGTCAAGTAAAAGAGCATACCAGGAAAGCTGTCTTCTCAAACAGCTATATTGGTCATCCCATGAAATAGCTTTTCGGATATTCTCATTAACCAACTCTACAATTAATGCTGGTCGCTTACAAACGTATAGAAGTTGGGAATGGTGCCATCGGACGTGACTTTAAATTAACCAATGAGGTTATTTTGCTAAAGGTAAGTTAAATCACTATACGGTAACTCAAATCCTACTGGCCGAACCTTTACTGCTGTTGTTTATAATAGAGAAAGTATAGTGATCTGATTTTTTGTTCTTTATTCTGCTTCGTTTATATAATCGGAACATTTTATTGCACAAAACTTGTGCTTCCATATCGGGAATATCCAGGAGCAATAAATTCACACAAAATTGTTTACTACTATTTTTACCATTTTTAGCCTACATTGCTCGATAGTATTTTCGAAAGTAAGATTTTTCCTAGGACTCAAAGGAACTGGAAGGAAAACAGAGACACACATTAAAGCTGTTACCAGACTACCACCTCTGAATGCTAATACTTCTTACAAAGAGGAAATATTTTTGAACAAAAATGTTTAAATTTTCACAAATTTTCTCGATAGTTGTTGAGACTTTCGAAGTTATAATGATTAAATTAATCTTCATTAAACAGTAACGATGCAAAACAGATATGTATCCTTTGAAGATATCTGATTCAGATAATAAACGTATTCGACTTAATGGCGCAAGATTACGAGGTATTAGCCAAAATTATCGGAAGTTCGTTGTATACACGTGTGAAATGTGAAAAACTCCGTCAACCATTGGATGTTTCTCAAATCGTTCGTAAGGGGAATTAATTATAATTATTTCACTGCTAAGTTCTGAAGAACTTCATTAGTGGGTAATGGAGTAATTACGAGGGCGGTCCCAACATTAGCCGGCCTAACAAACAACATAATCTCCTTCTAGCTCGATTCACTTTTTCCAGCGATACTCAATAGCTTCTATACTCTGTTTATAGTAGGAACTGTTAAACTTCTTAAAATAGTCATTAACCTCTTCATTGTTGGCAAATCTTTTATCACCAAGGCATTTTTTGCATATCGCAAGAGTGGATATATGAACTGGAGCATTGTCTTGATGAAACAACACTTTCTTTTTCGCTAAATGCGGCCTTTTCTTCAAAATTTCATCATCTAAACTGTAGACTCCACCTCTTCATTGTTGGCAGATCTTTTACCACCGAGCCATTTTTTCAAGTTCGAAAATAGAAAATATTTTGAGGGAGCTAAATCTGGCGAATAAGATGAGTAATGAAGCAATTCAAACTTGAAATCATAAATTTTGGCCATCGTCATTGTGGATGTGTGAACTAAATCATTGTCTTGATGAAACAACACTTTCTTTTTTGCCAAATGCCGACTTTTTCCATAATTTCATCACCTAAATAAATAAATTAATAAATAAAATAATAAATTCAAAAATAAAAATAATCCCATGCGCATTCCAAAAAACAGACGCCATGATCTTGCCTGCAGGTGGAACCGTCTTCGCCCTTTTTGGACACGATTCTTTCATTCCAGTCCACTGCTTCGACTGTTTCTTTGTCTTAGATGTAAAGTGGTGGACCCATGTCTCATCCATGGTTATAAATCGGCTCAAAAATTCGATTTTGTTGCGGTGAAACATCGCCAACACTTTACTGCAATATCTTCACGACGCTGGTTTTGCTCTATTGAGAGCAAGGGCGGCATTCATCTTACGCACTGCTTTCTCATCTTCAAATCTTCAGTCTTTATACGATGTATAGCACTTTTTGAAATGCCTATAATTTCATCTAGTTCACGCACCTTCAGCCGACGACCATCCAATATCATTTTATGGATTTTCTTAACCGTGTCTGGCGAGGACACCTCAATTGGTTGACCAATAGGGTGTTCGTCTTGGCAGCTCGTACGACCTCGTTTAAACTCTGCTGCCCAATATTTCACAGTCGTAAACTAAGGAGCAGACTGTGCCAGATTAGAATCTTTCATATTGTCGGAGGACTTTGATCTTTTAAATGGGAATATTGAATTACGTATTTACGTTTACAAATTCACTGAGATCGTTTAATTTTAATGGCTCAAATGAAAATACTAAAGAACGTAGCACTTTGCAACTTAAAACATATGCTTTATAAAGTTGCCACTTTTCACCAAAATATTTACTTTTAAACCGCTGACATCATCTATACGCCATGTCGGCTAGTTTTTAGACCGCTCTTGTATCAAACAAGTAACAAACATTAGCTTTAGTAACGAAATAAAATCGGAGTATGGCTGGGTATATACTAATTAAAAGTACCCTGTAATCCGCAGATATGCTGTATTCCAAAACAGAGTTTTATAATTTTTTTTATCATCATTATTATACCATTCTCGTGTACATTTTCATTTCTGCATCGTAGTCTCTGCACTACTAAGGAAATTTCATAATGACAATTATTAATTTGTTAATACTCGTGCTTTGTTTAGTTTTACATGCATAGAAACGACGTAAAACACAACTATAATATCGCCATAAAAGCTCAGTTTTTATTTTACACAAAACGTCTGGAATAAATTATTCATGTTTCTACATTTTTGTTGTCGCTTTTCATAAAAACTTTGTTATGGACGTTTTGCGGGCTCTTATTCAGATGATGAGAAGGTAGATATTCGTATGTATAGGTAGTAGTGGTTAACAAACCATTAATTATAGTTACATTTCTACATATATATATGTACATATATATGAGAACAGCAGGTGTTTGAAAAATTAAGAACAGTGAATTATGCTCCTCTGAAAACAAGAGTAAGATAAATAAGCATGTTGGCTTTAAGTGAATAAGAAACATGGAATACGTTATGTGAGATAAAATTTTAATGAACCTTAACAAACAAAAATTTATCAGTCATTACCAAGATACTAAGCTAAAATGTGTATAAATGGATATAAATCAGTAATACAGTGATATTGAAGGAAAATTTTATATTAAAGATGTATACACGAAAGCAAGATATGTTAAGTACAAACGCAGCACCGTGTTAGAAAGTTGAAAAAAGTGTTTTTAATTAAGCATATTTCATAAATCTAATATTATTATTACAGTAAATCCATATGTGTTTCTAAGATTATGTTAGCAAACTATAGTTAAGTGCAAACGTAGCTCTGTTCTTGGAATTTAAAAATAAATGTTTGTAATTAAGCTATGTGATAAATGTATTATTATTATTGCCGTAATTATTTACCGCAAATTCCACATATGTTGGCAGAATTCTTAGCTCACTATACTATATAGATATTAGATATATGACTTCTTAATTGGACAGAAAGCAAACCTACCAATAAAGTAAACGAAAATAATTCGAAATGATATGCCTTAATGAAATGAATGAAAATGAAATGAAATGCCTTAAAGGAAAAATTATGTTGAGGCTCCAATCTTATTCTCAGTGCAAAAGTTCCAATATATCATATAGGTTACTTCGCAGCAACATGAAAGCAAAACTTCAAGATGAAAAATTGTGAAGCTATATGAAACCATATTATATTTTAAGAGCAAATTACTTGAAAGCTGAAAGCATATTAAACATAACATTACACTGTATCTGCCTGGCTGTTCACACACCGTTTGTTATTTTTTTTAAATGTCTTTAATTTAAGTGGGCAAAAGTATAATTGGAATTCAAAAGTTCAAAAAAGATTTCCTTACATTCCATGAATGGGGTTTTGTAGATCTGCTTACGAGGGCGCTGCCAAAACTAGCCGACCAAATAATGAAGCCGCAAAAAAGTTGGGGAAATGTTTCTTTATTTCTCAACATAATCTCCTTTTAGGTCGATGCACCTTTTCCAGTGATATTCAATAGCAACTATACTCTGTTTATAGTCATAACTGTCACACTCCTTAAAATAGCCATCAACTGAGGACTCCATCTCTGCATTGTTGGCAAATCTTTTACCACTGAGCCATTTGTTCAAGTTTGGAAACAGAAAATAATCTGAAGGACCTAAATCTGGCGAATAAAGTGCGTGATGAAGCAATTTATTAATTTTAGCCACCAAAATAGTGGATGTGTGAACTGGAACATTGTCTTGATGAAACAACACTTTCTTTTTTCGCCAAATGCGTCCTCTTTTCCATAATATCACCATCGAAATGCTGCAATAAATTAGCATAATATTCGACGTTTATTTTTTTTTTTCCTTTCTGAAAATAATCAACAAAAATAATATCATGCGCATCACAAAAAATAGACGCCATGACTTTGTCTTTGCCGTCGTCTTCTTTGGACACGATTCTGCCATTCCAGTCCACTGTTTTCCCTATTCCGTTGTCTCAGTTGTGAAATGGTGGATCCACGTCTCATCCATGGTTATAAATGGACGCAAATGGCGGTGAAACATCGCCAAACACTGTACTGAAATATTTTCATGACTTTGATTTTGCTCTATTGAAAGCAAGCGTGGCACCCATCTTATGCGCAACTTTCTCAACTTCAAATCGTCAGTCAATATACGATGTATAGCACTTTTTCCTATCATTTCAGTTAGCTCATGCACCTTCAGCCGTAGATCATTCAATACCATTTTTTGTACTTTCGTAACTGTCTCTGGCGTGGAAACTTCAATTGGGTTGGTCGGCCACTACGGTGTTTACCTTGGCAGCTCGTACAGCCTCGTTTAAACTCTGTTACATAATATTTTACAGTCGTAAAGGAAGTAGCAAAGTAAAATATAGCTCTGTTTTAATTTTGTTTGGACTGAAACCTTTCAAATGGGAACACTGAATTACATAACCGTGACCATTTGTTTCCATGTTTGCAAATTCACTGAGATTGTTTTTTTGATGGCTCAAATGAAAATACTAAGCAACGTGGCCCCTCGAAACTTTAGACATATATTTTACAAGGTGGCCATTTTTCCCAAAAATAATTTGTTTCAAACTACTGGCACCATCTATACGTCACGTCGGCTAGTTTTAGGACCGACCTCGATTATTCGGTGGGCTTATATGTATTCTATTTTTAAATGTTAAGGACTATTCTGGACCCAATTTAATAAGTTTTTAATATACGTGTCTATTTCTCGGCTACCCCAAGTGTTCGTCAATATATCGAACTGACCGCCGCTTATTGGGCGCTATTGGGGCCTCGAATGCAGAATCGTTCGAAAATTTGTCGCATGCACTAACCACCATGTCACGGTCGGTGCAGATTGGTCTAATATCAAATTTGCTGTAAATACTATAAAATAACTGTCGACAAATATTTGTTCATACTTTTAAAAAATGTTGCGACTAAAAAAATAAATATTTCGGCAATATTAAAAGTTTTTTTCTGTCAAATTTTGGATATACACATCACTTTGAAATACATAAACCTGCTCTATTTCTATGTTCAAGTACTGCACGCAAAGTCAACATATCCTTTGCATGACATTACGTATTGGCACGGGTAAAGTCATTGGTGTGTTGCAGTGGCTATTGGAAAATAGCAAACATTCGAGAAATGTATCAACAAATGTGTGTATGTGGAATGATTGCAATTTCCGTACTCTACCTTCAGACTATAAGTAATATGAGACTGTAACACCACTTGAAAATTGACATAAGAAGTCAATCGAAATTTCTAAATGAAAGGACAGTAAGTGAACTCCTGATGGTAAAATTCCATAAGCAACCTAACGGAAGAACTTGTTTTGAGAATAATTTTTCTTAACATGTTTCGGCCATCTAAAAATGATAATGTCATTCAACCTTTTTTATTTTTTTTTACTTTCTTTGTGTAATGTAATGTAATGCGTTGCAATGGATTAAATGCTTAAGTGCGTTATGTAAATGTATAATAAAATATAATAAAAATTTGAGAAAATTCAAGAAAATTAGGAAAAACGTTTATAGAGGTTCCACTTCATCAATTTTTGTAACTGACGAGATAATGGAAATACAAAGACTAAGAAAGAAACAGAATTAACGAAATGTTATCCCAATCCAGAAAGGAATGCATTCGGTTGTCGTTTCGTAGTTGAGATTTGTACAATTTGTCTTATGATTTAATCTTACAAGAGACCGCTTTTCTAATGTCTCGATTAATGCGATTTTTTATAGGCTTATGCTGAACACAAAGTCCATGCGAACAAGGATACATTTAATGAGTGCCTAGGAAAAGCTTACGACAGCCACTTTGACCATGACATTAAACTTTTTCTAGGAGATTTTAAAGCAAAAATTATCCGCCAAATGAGAACTTCAATCTTAATAAAAACACTTCCGATTATGAATAGAGACTGATTAGCTTTGCTGCCGCAACGTACTTTGGATATTCAATCACCGAAATGACAGAAATTGAAATTGCAAGAGATTCTACCATAATCTTAACGTCATTCCTAGGCATATTGTAAGTATATGATCTCGACACAGTAGTGATTAGGTCTGGTTTAGAAAGCCTACAGAAAGGTCTTCTCCTGAAAAAAGGAATATGGAATAGGACTGGGAGATCTTGTGTCCACTAAATAAGGCCTTCTTGCTCCCAATTTTTCCCACTGGGATGCTGGAACTCATATTTGGGCACAAAATACAAGGTTAGACTAACACTGATACTATACATAAACAACGTTGCATACGGCCTGAGAAAAAACGACGCACAGAATGTGCTTCAAATTTGGATACTGCATTTTATCTGAAACCAACTTAATGTAGATTACCCGCTCAACGAAAATGTGATCGAAAAGTAATGTCACGGATTACAAAAGATCAAGCTACGTGTATTGATTGGCTGTCGACAGATGTAATGATTACGACCATAAGAATATAACTGAGTAAGCTGTAGAAGAGTAGATTACTTTACCTATCATATAGAATCATATCAAGTGCGCAGGTAAAAGATAGAGGAGCGTTTTATCCCAGCAAATTGGCTTTAAAAGTGTGGCTTTACATCTGAAAAATCATACTAAGGCAAATCTGAGAAAAGAGTGAAAGAAAAAATATCGACATCTACCACATTTTCGTCAATTGCAAAACAGTCTCCAACTGGCCTATGCGGAAATAGTTGTATGGAACTATAAATGGGTTAGTTATAATTGCGCTTCTATTACATGTTTCAGGGAAGAAGAGTAAATATTTTACTGAGCTATTCTTCAGCAAACAAATTCTTTCCCTATCGTTTAAACTTTTCAACATTCTAATGGAGATGATAAGGAAGGAATTTTCAGTAGACAAGCAGTACTACTACTACTTTTAAGAATAAAAGCGCATGTTACTTGCGTGCACTGATGACATTGACATTATTGACGGGATGCGATATGTTACTGCAATATTTATAAACATTGAGAAGAAATTATCGTGAAAATTACTTCTTTCAAATATTGGCCTCAATTTGGTCTAACGTGATTTATTCTGAGTTGCCAATTGCCGTAGGCTTTGGATCAGCCCAAAGAAAGAGTCTAGAGGTGTGACATTAATTGATATCGGCGGCTATTTTTCTTATCCGAAATATGAAAATAACTTTTCACAGACTTGTTCTCGCAACAGCGTTATGATTTCAAGAGCTTTGAGGCAAGTATCTCCTCCAGGGATAAGCATTGACATTTAAACAATACTAAACAAAAATACCAATCACAATAATCCGCCCAGTGTAAAGCTTGGGAGTGACTCACTATTTTATCTAGCTAGGTTCGGTCGCCGACAAAAGAAGTGCATCCGCGGAAACTGAAACTCATCGCAATTTTTGGAACAAAGTTGTGAAAATTTTCCTACTTACCACTGAATTTAATATGGGCTTGTCATAGGAAGTAAGCGTGTTGTTATGGTGTGTCTTCCTCACAATTTCATAAGAGTTATTATAGCAATGAAAAAGCGATCATTTTGGTGTAATTTTTCATTTGACCAAAGAAAAGAAAAAGAACTATCAAATTTGGTTTAGATTTGGAAGCGGTACAAAATGCTTCTTTGGAAATGATATATATGCATATACAGGGTGGCGCAATAGAACGTGCATATTGCATCATCTTTTTCTGCGGGGTAGAAAAGGCGCAGGCGGGCGGGGGCGCCTACATCGTTGGGTTGGCGGGCTCATGGAGTTTTAGTCGCTATGAATCACTTCGACGGGAAGCGTCACGCATTTTACGATAACTCTCTTTCATATATTGCTACTAGGCGACTATATTGTGCTGAATATGGACTACGGCGAATTAGTGAGGCTCCGAGTGCTAATTTAATTAAAATATGGGTAAAGCGTTTTAAAGAGACCGGTCCAACATTTAAAGCACAATCAAATGGTCACCCAAGAACATCTAGGATCGAAGACAATGTTGAGAGAGTTATGGAGTCAGTACGAGGAAATCCACAAATGTCGACTC
>JAHXMU010026390.1:1080351-1101017 GCA_019455685.1 Philornis downsi
TGATTTTTTTTTTTAAAACATGGGTCCGTCGAATATGGGCAACCCTGCATACTACCTAACAAAACTATTCTAAAATCTGTATACTGCACCTATTCTAATTTCCCTCATTGTACACTAAACTACAGGGTGGCGCAATAGAACGTGCATATTTAAAAAATAGATTAAAAAATAAATACAAAAGGTATGGTTAAAATAAATCTAAGGCATTGTAGAGTAATAAATGGAGTTTATTTTTTAAAAATAACATCATCTAAATGGTGACCCTCTCTACAACGGCACTCCTCTAACCGCAAACGAAAATTATTGAAAACTTTCTTCAGTAATACTGGCGTAATGGCTGCCATTTCACCACGGATATTCTCCTTGAGCTGAACGATGTTTTTTGAATTATTACTGTAGACTTTGTGTTTGAGGTATCCCCACAAAAAAAAGCCAAGAGGCGTCAAGTCTGGACTACGTGGGGGCCATGGGATATGACCTCTTTTCGAAATCAGTCTGCCAGGGAACATCTGCTTCACCACCGCCATGGAGTCATTTGATGTGTGACAGGTAGCTCCATCTTGTTGGAACCAAGTTCTGGAATTCACTATTCTTGAACTTTCAATTTCTGGAGCCAAAAATCCGTCCAACATCTCAACATAGCGTTCCGTATTAACCGTGACGTTTTGGCCCCGCGCATTTTTGAAGAGAAAAGGACCAATTATTCCTCTGCCAGAGATTGCTGCCCATACTGTCACTTTAGGACTATGGTTTCTGGTATTTGATTTTGTGATTTACACTGTTCCAGTAACGACAATTTTGACAGTTTACGAACCCATTCATAAGAAAATGAGCCCCGTCAGAGAAAAGGATATTGTCAAAATTGGAAAATCGATTAAGCATTTCATTAGCAAATGCGAGTCTTGCTATGAAGTCAGACTCTTTCAATTCTTGTGTTAATTGCAGCTTATATGGATGCAGTTTAAGATCCAATGTTAAAATTCGTTGCAAACTTCGTCGCGATAATTGTAAGACAGACGATCTCTTGCGAGTCGACATTTGTGAATTTCCTCGTACTGACTCCATAACTCTCTCAACATTGTCTTCGGTCCTAGATGTTCTTTGGCGACCATTTGCTTGTGGTTTAAATGTTGCATCGGTCTCTTCAAAACGATTTACCCATATTTTAATTAAATTAGCACTCGGAGCTTCACTAATTCGCCGTAGTCCATATTCAGCACAATATAGTCGCCTAGTAGCAATATATGAACGAGAGTTCACGTAAAATGCGCGCACGCAAAATGCGCGACGCTTCCCGTCGAAGTGATTCATAGCGACTAAAACTCCATGAGCCCGCCAACCCAACGATGTAGGCGCCCCCGCCCGCGCCTTTTCTACCCCGCAAAAAAAGATGATGCAATATGCACGTTCTATTGCGCCACCCTGTATATTGCATCTTAACTCCCAGTATCTTTACTCCCAGCATCTTAACCCCTGATACATTCACTTCAGAACATCAGCCTATGCTAATTACTGCTGTTGTGTTGTTGTTGTTATTTTGTTTAAAACGAACAAAGATTTATTTTCCAACAAACGTTTATTGCCCTTGAATTGCATTGGTGAAGTCCTGTTGCTCATTTGAAGTTAGCTTTACATATACATATACATTAGAAGATACATAAGAAGGTAAACTTCACTCAATATTTGTAGTTTAGTGAAATTTTAGCTATTTCAAATCAGTCGCTCTTTTTTGGACCTTTGAGCAGTCAACACAAAAAACTTGCTAAGTATTTTAATAAAATTTTTATAATATTGAAATAAAAAGTTCCTGTTCTTGTCAATATTATACAAAGAAAAATTCAGGTTTAGTTTACTGGGGAAAGTATACCTTATTCTTAAACGATGGTTTTGCTACTTTTCCCCTTAAAGCAGTAAATTTGTATAAAAATTGCATAAAATTGTATAAAAATTATATGTAATCATAAACTGTTTCATTTTTAGTTTAATTGAAATGTTTTTCAAATTAAATGAGACCTTTCCGAATTGAAATAAATAAATTCTCGTTTCAGTTAACTTTCTTTCGCAGTTTGGATAAAATATAAATTAGAAAAACAACAAGACCATTCGAATATGGCCATCAGCCTGGCAAGATTTACGTTCAAAAAATAGTCAATATTCTGAATCAGTAATTAAAATGTAAACAAACAAACTTTTACCAGGGAATCATAAGAAGCTCGTTTATTAATAATTAATAAATTAATTACATTAATAACATATAGGTACATAATAAATTAATTACATTAATAAACGAGCTTCTTATGATTCCCTGGTAAAAGTTTCTTTGTTTACATTATAATTACTGATTCAGAATATTGACTTTTTTGAACGATATGATGGCCATATTCGAATGGTCTTGTTGTTTTTCTAATTTACGTTTTATCCAAACTGCTAAAGAAAGCTAACTGAAAGGAGAATATATTTAAAATAATACATTGTAATTTATTAATTATTGTTTGCGGCACCAGAACACGTGATAAAGCGCAACAGCGAGAAAAGGGAAAACTGTTTTGAACACATTTGATGATTATTGTCGCGTCAAACTGGGTTTTTTCCAAATCTCACGGCAAGCCAAATAGTCATCTTACGGTATGCCCTCCAGAGCAAGCTATGATTTACGTTTTATATCGAACACTTCAAAACGGTTTCACCAGAGCGGTCTTCTGACTTTAGAAAATAGCCAAAAACTACATGGTGCTATACCAAAAGAATATGTTTTTTATAGTGATGCGACGTCATAAAACGTATTCACTTGCAAATCCTTTATCCTTCCGCAAACTATGCGTAACGCTTTATTAATTTTCCTTGTTAAGAGATTGGACCAACGGAAGAAGGTGAAATTTTTAGCGAATTTGTGGCCTTTTGTTTGGTCTCATTTCACCTCTGGCATGATATTTCCTTGATTAATCGTTTTGTCCTAATCATAAACATAAATCCTAATCTGTTCTCCCGTAATAATGCGTTTTATGAGATATTGGTAGCCAAAAATCGTTTTTTCCTAGATTTTAACTCGCCAATCTTTTTCGTAAAAATTGGGTGTTGTTTTGCCTTCAATAGAGGAGCGACATGTGTGAGGCCTAAAATACCAGTTAAGTTCATCCATTACATATAGAAATGCCAACATCTTCAAGATTCTACCTAATTGTTCGCCAATGGTTTTGTTGGATTTAACTCTGCACTTGATTACGTCGATGTCGGTATACAATCCATACGTCTTATGACTCATACATATTCGTCCATATATTTTACGGAAAATTTGTCTCATACAGGATGGCACACCAATTGTTATACAATAATAACAAATAACTTTTGTTTTTAAATCAATGTGTTTCATTAATTTTTTTACTGTATAGAAAATTCAGTTTTATGTTAAATAACTAATTGGTTGTGAAGATGATGGACCGTAAATAACCTCCATCCTCATATCACGCATCATTGCCGGATAACCTCAATTATTGTTTTATTTAATTTTAATTTAATTCAGTAAAATTTATTGGTTTTGTTTTATACACCTCTTGCTAGACGTAATCCCATCAAAAAGTCTGATGCAGTCAAGTTAGGTCATCTTGGAGGCCAGCGGGGAATGAAATTTCTGTATATTAATTTGTTTGGGAGTTTTCATTGGAGCTCCGCCATAACCGGTCTGCCTAAGTGTGCAGTTGCTCCATCTTGCTGGAATCAAATGCTGTTGAAACGGATTTATCTTTGGCGAAGTTCTGGGTAAAAAAAACTCCTTCAATATCTTTAAACAACAGACCCCATTGGCAGTTGTCAGAGAAACGATTCGTGCGCCACCCCGTATAAATGCTTTGCAAAGAAATTCGCCATAACTCATCCGCAATGCTTGTGGAGCCTGCAGCAGATTGAAGGACTGTACCGATGATGTTTATGGTATCAATGTAGCATTTTAGCATGTGGCTCTTATTTTAGATGATACCTATCACGTCAACTGCAATTTTCTTTAGAATCATGTTCAAATGTATGTTGAAGAGGTCGCACAGCAGGCTGTCGTCTTACCCAAAACATCGTTTTTTGTTAAATAGTTGAGTAAATTTTTTAACTATTTTTACAGAAGACTTCATATCGGTCTGTGTCATCCTACAAAACTTCAATTGAAATTCTTCTATTGCTTAGCTTTATTGTCGACGAAAAGGTGGTTAGTGCCGATTTGTCTGTTTATGGTTCTCATTCAGGACTTACCATAGTATGAGTATCATGTCAGCTGTAGATTTGCAGATCTTTTGTTAGATTGCAATCATCGTACATTCATTCCTTTAACCAAATTGTGTTTAGGAGTTGTTGCACGCTCAGCTCGACACCGGTGTTAAATAGCTTAGCCTGCAGGGCACTTCATTCAATGATCTCATAAGTTGATAATCGTGTTCCACGCTCTTAAATCTTTCCCTTACATATCCAACAACTTTTCATATCCTCACTCTTCCACTCTCAAGTCTCTCTTGTTTTATAATCTTCCATAACCTAACATTACGTGTTACAAATGGCTGCAGGAAAATCACATGCTATAATTGGCTGCAGCATTGCCATATATACAGCATATTTTTCTTCTGGCACAAGGTATCTACGGCTGTTATCTACTACAGATCTAAATCAGAATTCAAACCATTTAATATGGCAGCCGTAGTACATTTGAAAGCTTTTGCTCTGAGTGCATCTTTGTATTGCTTATCACATCTCCTAGATGGTGGTAATGACAGTTTTATACTGCATTTCCTACACAGTACGGACATTTCAGTTCCATGCTGCGCTTATGGAGTCAATTTTTTTTTTTTTTTTAATGTTGAAGGAAATAACTTACCCTTTTAATGCATCGTTTTGTATTTTTCGGCTTAAAAATAATGTTAAATAAACCACATATAAAGCTATGATGTCGATGAAACTTTTATTTCATTATAATGCTTAGGCCTTGATACTATGTACGAAACATAATGCCATTTAAATGACCGCCTCTGGATTGGATACTTGTGAGGTTCCACGTCCCGACAATCACTTTTTCTGGATGTAATAAAATTTCCACAATCGCTTCTAAGTTCTGCGAACGCATATGCGATAATTTTGTAACCGGCCGTTTTGAAACCATTATTTGGATAACCCCATATCTTAGGGACAACATTTTTCAGCAGCCATGTAAGCAGTCTTTTTCGGTCACCAATCACTTGGATTAAAGACTATGCTTTAATATCTGTATTTATAATTTCAATTTCATTTTGAAAGCTTTCTAAGCATTCTAGTAAACAGCAAGTTGGTTGGTGGTTTTGAGGTAAGTGCAAGTGATAAACATTTTAGCATATGAAATGATAAAAGTTTGGCATAATGAATCCAAATTCGTATATCATTTAGATTTCCAAATGCAGTGAACTCATAGAATATATAATTAAGATAAAAGACAACATTTAAAAAGTTTATTCATAAGCATGAATGTCGAAAATAAACAAAATTTGTACAATATAATTTAATCTTAAATTTGTTCACAAATCTTTTAACACACTTTGCAACACAAGGTGATTAGTAATATGTATTGCAAAATAACTTTTAATATTACACCCATTCGAAGGGCTTTGTTTTGCGGGCGGCCATTTCACATTCCGCAAAAGATGTGAATAGCAGAATATTCTGGTAGGAAGAGTGACCATAATGAACACTTGTGGTCATTGTGCTAATACTGAATTCTAGACAAATTGTATTGTAAATAAGTATAGTACATCCTCTTTTGTAGTTGTTGTTCATTGTTACAAATTTTACACGAAAATCGTAGAAACAGAAGCGCTAGAAGGGCAAAATACGTTCCCTTTCTAAGCACAACAATGCTGAAAAGGAACAAAGGACGCTCCCAGACAACCACACGCACTCACATGCAACTGTGTGTAAAAGTGTTATCGTTTAAAATTCTCAAAGGAAATGAACACTCAATAGCCCACACATACGTATGGGTATGTTGTATGCCAACATCAACAACAATACACAAATGTATGTATATAAACAGAAAAACAAATTGCAGTCATTGGTATTAGTAACAATAAGAGTGTAAAAACTTGTTTTCACTGCTCTTCTCCACAAAAAGGTCCTGCCACGGCGATGGCAATGGAAGAGAAAACTCAAATTATTTATAAGACAATTGCAGTTTCGTATTAGAATGCCACAAAAACAAGAGTGCCACCCATATAATCATATATGCATATGTGTAAGGAATTATATATGTGCGTGTGTGTGTGTGTTGGAAGATTTCTAGTCTGCACTGGCATTATAAACTTTGTTTGCATTTCTTAGGCAAAAGGGGATACTTTCAATGGACTCGTTGCCATTGGTATTTATTGTAGGGGTATCTGGTGAATACTCGACATTTTTCAGAATTCTTCTACTGTTTCAGTTTGTTAAGGCTACAATCCTATGTATGTGTGCGTATGTGTGTGTGTGTGCACATGTGCATATGTAAAATGCAATGTAAGCGTATGTGTTGCAAGGTTCCAAACAAATTACAATTTAAGTTTTTGCCACATACAAAAGGATACACTATTCGTACATAAGTCTTCCAAAAGAGAATTAAAAATAAGTTATTTATAAACATAAAACTAAAACTGTTTTGTTGGGGTCCAATTCAAAGAATCGTGCAACAACAGATCACAAAGCATTTTGTTCTTATTGCACCAACTATGACAACAACGGGAAGAAGTAGAAGAACATAATTTCAAATACAAATAATATCACAGAAGAATGAATGAATGAATGAATGAAATTTTCCCCAAAACATAACATATGCAAATTTTGGAAACAACCCAGTGCAATGGCAATGGAATATTTTAAACGCATCTGAATTTTACACTCAATGAATTGTTCACATTCAAAGGTCTACAAAGGAAAGCAAAACGAATTAAATGGTCCAGTAGGTTTAAAGGACACACTATAAAACTACTAACTTTTATGATTTTTTTAAAGTCACAATGCTTAAAACGCTTATCAAATTACTACAACAGGTAGCTGATTCATAAAATGCCAATAAAATACAAAAATATTATTAATTACGATCAACCGCAAATTATTTTGTTCTAACAATGAACTTCCGTATAATGAAAACTGATCTACTGCCGAAAAAACCGCTGAGTAGACTTGCAAATATTAAAATTCACTGGCAGTTTCAGAAATGCTCACAACGATGTATTTGCGATCAAGTAAAAAGCGCCTATTTTTCTATATCCATCCGCCATCATAGAATTGGGGTTACACTCACTTTGTCGAACCGTTTGTAATAACAAGAGATGTTCATCTGAGACTTGAGTAGTTTATAAGTTAGAGTAAAGATAAATTTACTATTTTTGCATGACATTTAAGGTTTTATTTTGCATAGTTAGAATGATTTGATTTAGGTCAAATATACGAGTACACAAAAATTCAACAAATCATTCGCCATAGACAGCAACCAATGGTAATAACTTGGTGCCAGGTCTGGACTATAAGATGGATGTACAAGAACCTCCCCAGCTCAGCTTTCGAAGTTCCCTATGAGTCGTTATTGATGTGTGTGGCTTGGCGTTGTTCTAATGAAAAACAATTTCCCTGCTATTGATCAAATCCGGCAGCTTTTGGGCGATAACTTCCTTCAGACAGTCTAATTGTTGACAGTACATGTCGGAATTAAGATATGGTTCCCTGCCAATCTCAGACAAAACACACAGCAAAACCTTCCTAACGTATATCCTAATCGGCTCACCGCTTTTCCACCACGACCGTTTCCACTTGACTTTGGCCTCAAGTGACCCACTTTATGCCAGTCACCATCCACTTCATAAATAAGTTGCTTTTGCTGCTATTCAGCAATGATTCGTAGATGGATTATTGAGTAAATACGTGTGGCAACCAGACATCAGGTTTCTGCCACAGCCTACGAAAAAAACTGTGATCATCCCAACATGCCTAGCAAAAAAGTGCATCCGTGAATGCAGAAATTTTCCAAAATTTTTGGAGTAAAGTGGTGAAAATGTTGTGCAATCATCAATAAATTTAACATAGACTTGTCGCAGCAAGGAAACACTTTTTTATAGTGCGTCGTCTTATTCACATTTTCATGAGAGTTATTACAGAAATTTGGCTGCACTTTTTTATTTGACAAAATACATTTTTTTTTGATTCAGAAATTTTGGATTGAGATTATGTGGATATCGAATCCAATGAAATCAATATTATTTAAGTGTAGTTTAGTTAATTAAGAAATACAGAGTTTGTTTACATTTGGAAGCGATAAATAATATATTGCGCTTATGGAACTGATGGAAAAAGTTATTCTTTTTGTATGACTTTCAATTTTTTGGTGAGTAGTTATTGTACAGGGTGGGCCAGAATGAATGAAGTGGTGTGAATTCCTTATAACTTTTTTGTTATAATTTTTTTTTCTTTTCTTTTTAGTATTTTGTAAAGAAGACTTGGGGAATTTATAATAGAGCAATACACAACTGAACAACGTGCTCAAATCGTTGAAATTTACTTTGTAAATCAACGGTCCATTGTGTTGACTCAGCGTGCATACCGTCGTCAATTTAATGTGCGGGTTGCACCCTCTCAGTCAACAATAAACCGTCTTGTTGCAAATTTTCGAGAACAAGGAGCAGTAAGGAACTTTCCTGGTGCTGGCAGACGACGAACGGTGCACACGGATGACAATATTCAAGTGGTACAAGAGAGTATTCAGGAGGATCCACAAACATCAACCAGGAGACGTTCGACACAACTTGGCATCTCAAGAGGGTCGCTGCAGCGAATTTTGCATAGCATAAGAATGTTTCCATACAAAATTCTTGGACAATTTGAATTTGAAACCGACAGATTACCAGCAAACACTTGACTATGCAATTTATTTCCAGCAAAAAGCACAAGAGAATCCTAATTTTATTCATAACTTAGCTATGAGTGACGAAGCCCATTTCCAATTAAATGGGTTCGTTAACAAGCAAAACTGTAGAATATGGGCTACGAAAAACCCGAGAGTACTTCATCAACGACAATTACACCCAGTTAAGAGTACTATTTGGTGCGGTGTTTCTTCAGAAAGGATCATTGGCCCATATTTTTTTGAAAATGAACGAGGTGTTGCCATTTCCATCAATGCTGATCGATATCGGGCCATGTTGGAAAATTTTGTAAGGCCAGCCGTGGAAAACCATCCGCAAATATGGTTCCAACAGGATGGAGCCACAGCGCACACTGCGAGGGCCACAATGGCTCTTTTACGCGACATATTTGGTGAAAGAATAATTTCGCGTACAAGCAATTTTAATTGGCGTTCCTCGGATTTAACCGCTCCAGACTTTTTCCTTTGGGGTTATTTAAAAGGGAAAGTTTACGTTAATAAGCCCAGGACTATTGACGAATTAAAATCCAATATTCGAGACGAAATTAACAACATAACACCGAAAATTTTGCGAAAGGTCATGGAAAATGTGTTGGAAAGCGCACATTTGTGCGAAGCAGAAAATGGCCACCACTTGCGGGATATCATTTTTAATAACTAATCTAAAAGTATTCCCCATAAATTTACTATATTTAAAAAAAAAATTAAAAAAATATGTCTTAAATAAACAGTTATAAGCAATTCACACCACTTCATTTTGGCACGAAAGGTGCCATAAAGTAAAAACCTTAATTCTGTTCGATTTATTTTGATAATAAATTAAAAAAATAACAAGTGTGACCACCATCTTTTGCAAATTTGTAGAAATCATCATTTTTGATGGTGTTGTTAAATACACCAACGCACATTTTCTCTATTTTAAGTACGTCATTGTTAATGGCCATTTTCTAAACAGAATCGAGGTCAGCATTAGAGTGAACAATAAGTAAGTTTTTGACCCATTTCCTTTATTCATTTTCCGACGTAAATACACAGTAACAAACCAGTAATTTTCTTAGGCACAAATTTTTTAATTTGTTACATCAATTTCTATTTGTGTATCTCAAAAAACCAGCTGAATTCTTGTTATATTTGAAAGTCCGAAAAATAGCACATTCGAGTATGCCTTAAAAATGCATAAGAAATCGAAGCAAAAACAAGTGGAAGTCATTCCAGACAATAGCATTTTCATAGCTTTCACAAATGCTTCCACAATGAGCACATTTGCCGCTTCTTTGGAAGCTGTTTTTAATTACACCAAAGCAACCAATAACGTCGAATTCTTGTTATGTTTGAAAGTCCAAAAAAATACGACATACTCGTATGCCTTAAATGCACGAAATGCCAGCAAAAAAGTGGAAGTCTTTCCAGACAATAGCATTTTCATAACTTCCACAAATGCTTCCACAATAAGCACATTTGCTGCTTCTTGGGAAGCTCTTTTTAATTACATCAAAGGCGATAAAGACGGTGTAACCGACAAGAAGAATGTAAGAATATTAAACATTTTTATGTTTTCGTTTCTATTTCCGATTAATTCCTTTTTTAACATGTGTTTAAAACAGTTCTTCATGAATAATTTAAATTAATTAATTATATGAATTTTGATTAAAACAAAAAAATTGCCATGAAAATAATCTAAAGAGTTTTCATTGCCGTAGAGTATCTGGTGAAAAGACATTAAAAAATTGTCAAAAACAACAGCATCCCTGCTGTAACAATTCCATATTAAAATCATCGATGATTATCGATATTTCCATCACTTTTAGATCACGATCATCAGTTGTCTTTAACTTTCTTGGATGCTCTTTTTTAATAAGATGAGATGTATGTTTACAACTATCTGTTCTCCAAAAAACCTTCCCAAGATTTGAAATTACTATTTTGTTGCTTTATGGGATCCTTTAGAAAAAGAAACAAGTTTTTCTGATTTCGCTTGTGAGAGCTGCAATCATGCTAAAATTTCAGCTCAAATAGTTTGTATGAAATTTACAAAATTATTTTGAGGTTTCAATCAAGCTCAACTTACTCTTGTACCAGGAACGGCAATTACATGATATTATCATGTAAAAGGTGATTTTTTAATCGTAGTTTTTTTTTTTTAATCGAATAAAACACTCAAATTTGCATCATATAAGTATTAAAATTTGTTATTGAAATCGATAAATTGGTCTTTGCCATTTGATTTTTAAAGATAATGCCACGTAAAGGTCAATTTTTTCGTCACTTTTTCGTTATCTTGTAAGGCTTCAATAGTGTTGGGCTTGTCCACATAGACTAACGACTTGACATAACTTTACAAGAAATATTCAAGAGGCGTGAAATCGCAAGATCTTGGGGGCCAAATCAAGAGGTAAGCTGCTCACTAAATTCATCCCTCAACATATCCATTGTTTCACGAGCAGTGTGGCATGTTGCACCGTCCTGATGAAACCACATGTCAACCAAGTTCAACTTAGCCAATTGGGACAAAATAAAAAAATCCTTGTGGTAGAGTAACACATGCCTAATCTTTGAGACGGCGACGAATTGACATTTCACGGTCGTCATTAACACTGATGGCTACGGCTACAATATTTTCTTCGACACGTACTTTATGCATGCGAGTAGATGTTTTAATGTCCAACAAAGTAAATTTGGTGCGAAATTTGGAGATAACAGCACGAATTGTTGATTCAGCAGGTCGATTATGACGACCATAGAATGGTCGTATCAAACGATGCACATTCGACACAAAGCACGAATTTTGATAATAAATTTCAACGATTTGCAATCGTTGCTCGTTTGTTAGTCTTTCCGTGATGAAATGGCAGAGTATACTGTACACTTTTCACTTTGACAGATGACGTTTGGACGCCACTACCAACCAGTGCTACCAACGTAAAAAATTTAAATCTTAAAAAATCACCCTATATTTCGGTATTAAATTACGTTGCGAATATATTGCTTAATGACAATTCCAAATGAAAAGTGTTATCGTTCAGTACTATATTTATCCATTACACGACTACTCAAAGTGTTTGTCAGATGCATCCAAATGACCGCCGCTCGAGGTAAGGTTGTCTCAACCTTCTCACTAACTACTATATGTACGATAGTCGCTTATACCGACCATAGTGCCACAGCCGATCATACACGTTCTTTCGAAAACGTAGTCTAATTCAATAAATACGTTTTTCCCTGAATAATCTGTGTATAAATCGGTACAGAAATTTCACTCTGTTAAACTAAGTAGCAATCAAAACCGCCCAAAATTGTAAGAGGTACAGGAAAATGTGATTTAAATCGCAATGAAAGAAGCAGAATTTAAACCTTTTGAAGTTATCCCTACAGACATTATAGAAGAACCATTATTTTTTGCTAAATCGCTCAGTTTATCTGTGTGATACTGCAAGGGGCGTGGCAATACATCCCATTTTCATTCACAATCAATAAGTTTACTAAACGACTGATGCGTGTTAAATAAAACTGCATTTGTTGAAATTGAATAAAACATAAGAACCTGATGAAGAAGATTGAATTGATTGAATAAAAAATATGAAGATGGAATTAGATAATTGGGTAAGGGGTCAGAACAGTGTATGTATAGGTAAAATCCTTTTTTTCAAATTTTACAAACACTACAAAATAGTTTAACTGGCTTAAGATTTTGCCTTTTACAGTTTACGAATTATGAATTACAGTGGAAAAGTTTAATTTCCATTAATCGATCAATTTGCGAGGTGCCACAAAGCATATTACAAAGAATACTATTTGTAATCGAAGAACTTATTTTCACCAGGGCCCACCGGGCAGCAAATTTGATTGAATTTAGCTAACTAAAAAGTAAATAAAAAACTGTGAACCTTAGAATATATGCTTTAAATCAGTCATTTGTATTTGAGGTACCAGACATTTGATTGGCTTTTTCATATTCTGCCGGGTATTACAGTGAAAGAGACAAAAATTTAGGCTACTGCAGCTTATGAATGACGAGTTTCAGGGAACAAATTGAATTTCGGACCTTTCGCAATCCCCGGCTGGAATGTGGTAAAAGATTAGACTGGCCCATGTTTTAAGCAATTTTCTAAAGAGTTACAATAGTTATCGTGTCTACCAGACAGTTATCGTGTCCACCAACTAGCCAGATAGGCGGATATGGTTCAATCGACTTTAGTCCTGAAATACTATTTGGCCAAACTTAATATTTTAAATGCTACTTCCTAGTGCTTTCATTTTTAATATATCGACGAATAACCACTTGCATTCTTTCGAGTGAACGTATAAAAATTGATAGGAGTACGTACAAAATAAAATTTGATATTTTAGATCAGAATGGGTTTGTTATAAATTAGACTTATAGGATGTGCTGCCGACAAGTACCACGTTCTTAGGAAATTTTGCAATTATTTCAAAATATTTTTCTTTTTTTCTGGAATTGAAATTTTGCACAAAGCAAAAATTTCACCAACTAAATCAAAACCACCAATGTTTGTAATTTTATTTTTGAGGTATCAACTAAAATCAAAATTTAATATAATTTTGTTGCCGTTATTGGAGTCATAATCCAAATTGCGTATAGTTTTGATTCAAATACAACATACGGAAGCCAATCAATGGACAATTTGGATTTGTTTCAGTATCTTGCAATATATTTTCATTAGAAAAATTTCATCATTTCATTTGTAATCAGATTTCTTTTAATTAATTTATACCCTTTGTTTCGGCAATCTGTTCGTCCAAACAAAAAAAAAAAAAAAAAAAAAAAAAAAAAAAAAAAAATGCAGAAGAAAACATTGGCCAGGAAGCAGGAGCTCACAATGGAAGATGATATGTTCTAGTGCTATTAGTATCGGTTTTGGATTTGCAGCTGGCATATTATTTTGAAATATTTTTCTCCAAGTTTGGCGTTATAAGTGCCCGACTGTAGCCCATTAACTATTGCATAGCAAAAGTGAAAAACGTAAAAAACAAGTAAAAATTTAAACTACTTGTTCGGAATACTGTAAGAATTTTATTCAAACTATTTAAATTCTTTCTACGTTCCTCAAAGTCATTAGTTTTCAAATTATGTTCATGTTGTAAAGCTATAAGCATTTAGAAGGAGGTCCTACCACAAGTTTCGGTCCAAGCAAAAACATAAAATTACCATTCATTTCCTTGATATTGAGCCCTACTCATGTTTAAAAATCTGGTTCCAAGAAAAAAAAAATGCTATATTGTCCAACATATTTCTGCTATCGAGCAATTCTATAGACGAACAGCATTTTATGAGCCTACCAGTGACAAAAATATTCAGCAAATTCTTCGCAAATACTTTGAAAAATTGTGATGTTGCATAGTCAAAGACCAAGGAAGAACAATAAATCTCATACCAATCAAAGTTTACTAAAACAACGGCATACTGGCATCCATACATAGCTGTACATACTCGTATGTATGTACGTACACACCAGTTTCATTACCCCATTTCGGCATATGTGAGGCAAATGAAAACTTTCATATAAATTACGCAAGCCAGGTTCATGAAAAAAATGGTCGAAAGAGTCTTGGCTTGGAGTTATTTGCAACGCATGCACGTCCAAAAGAGCACTAACGAGTCATTCGAATATCATTATTTTCCTCGAAATGACGATGAATGGTATGAATGTACATTCGAGCACATCTGACTAAATATATTTATGTTCGTAATCATGATAGAATGCGGGGAAAAAACCAAAAAACCGGTGAAAGTGAGTCTTTTTTTTTTTTTGATAGAAAGCGCTTGAAATACCACTACAAAATGTAGAATTAAATCACGATTTTTTTCCGCAAATATCTAAGTTATGAGTGGCACAAATATTAAGTTTACTCACTTGAAAAATGTATAGTAAAGCAGTCTTCAAGTATGGCGGTCGATGCTGAAATGGAATAAAATAACCTGTATGTGAGACAATAACGAAATCCATTTTAATTTAGAAGACCCGTAAATACCATTATGTATGGAACATAAAATCTTTCCATAACGTTGAACATAACATTGTTCCATAACATGCAATATAACATCCTTCCATAACATGGGACATAGCATCGGTGCGACTACGGCGTAGTGGCATGAATCTGAAAAGTCAAATTTTTACTAACTCTGCTGCAAAGAACTGTCTGAATTTGAGCGGCTGGCTGAATTTGTGCCTAGGTTATGGTAACGTTGAGGGCATTGACCGATTTCGGCTTACTGGTGAAGCTTGAGTTTTCAGAAAACCTCACATTAATGATCAATTTACGCCTCCTCAACGAGAAATAACCATCTCCATCCATTCTTTAAAACCGTTCATGCATAATGTTCTCCGTGACGTTCACCGTGTAGTATACAGCGCCGTCCTGCTGGACCAAAAGTCGCCCACATCGAAACGATTCAATTTGGAACATGAAAATTGGTCATCATTAATCTAAGAGTTTAGGGCTGTCCGTTGATGTTGATGGCCCCACCAACGTATTTTTGAGGAACTTTGAAAGTTTTCCCAAAATGAACTAACAAAAGCAGCACAAAAAAGTTGGAAAACATTTTCTTTATTTTTCAACATAATTTCACAGTTTCCAGTGATATTTAATAGTTTTATACTTCGTTTATAGTAAGAACTATCAAACTCCTTAAAATATCCATTAACCGTAGACTCCACCTCTTCTATGTTGGCAAATGTTTTACCACCAAACTATTTTTTCAAGCTTAGAAATAGAAAATAGTCCGAGGGAGTTAAATCTGACAAATAAGATGCTTGATGAAGCAATTAGAATTTTAATTCATTAATCTTGGCCATCGCAATACTAGATGTGTGAACTGGAGCCTTGACGGAGTCTTAATGAAACAACACTTCCTTTGTCGCCAAATGCGGCTTTTTTTCTGTAACTTTATCACCCAAACGCTGCAATAACTTAGCATAATAATCGCCGTTGATAGTTTTTCTTTTCTGAAAATAATTAATAACAATAATCCAATGCGCATCTCAAAAAAAAAAAAAAAAAAAAAAAAAAAAAAAAAATTAAAAAATACAAACGCCAGGACACTGTATACAGATAGAACCGCCTTCGCCTTCTTTGCACACGATTCTCCCATTCCAGTGCACTGCTTTGACTGTTCCTTTGTCTCAGGTGTGAAGTGGTGGACCCATGTCTCATCCATTGTTATAAATCGACACAAAAAGTCAGCTTTATTGCCTTGAAACATCGCCAAACTCTCTACTAACACATCTTTACAACGCAATTTTTTGCTCTATTGAAAGCAACCGCGGCACCCATCTTGTGCACAGCTTTCCCATCTTCAAATCTGTCGTCAATATACGATGTATGTATGTATGCCTATAATTTCAGCTAGCACACGCACCCTCAACCAATGATCATCCAATAACATTTTGTACATTTTCTTAGCCGGGTCTGGCGTGGAGATCTCAATTGGTCGACCACTAAAGTGTTCGCCTTGGAAGCTCGTAAACTGTCGTAAACGAAGAAGCAGACAACCAGAGTAGAATCTGGCTCGGCTTTAATATCGGTTAAACTGAGACCTTTCAAATGGAAATATTGAATTACATAACGGTGACCAATTTTTTTTATGTTTGCAAATTCACTGAGATCGTTTACTTTTGACGGCTCGGAAGAAAAATACTAAATTAAAGGCCATCTAGTCGCTAGTTCTAGTTGGCTTGTTATTTTAAATTATAACTTTGCAAAACTTGCCACATAATTTCACTACAGCAAAATAGTGAAATTTAAATAGAACATTTCGATTTAGCCTGGAAGATTGCGCTTCCTTAGCAAAAAATTGAGATTTTAGTTGTAATTTTCTATAAAAAGTTTTTGCAAACGAAACAATAGTTTTCCCGATTATACTGCCTTACCACCATTAGCCCAATTTCCCTAAATTTTCCGTTTGATCGATACACAAGACTCAAGAAGAATTCCATTAACCAATTTTTGTCATGCGGGATTTGCCAGGTCATCTCGAGCTTATTGTTCGAAAAACTAAAACTCAGTATAAGCCATTTGATTTGACCTTTTTAGCATAGCTATGGGTATGATAAAAAGACCGACAGTTACTGGCTAGTTGTGGATTACATAGTAGCTGTTTTTAATCGTCAGGTATGGAAAGTTGAAATTGTGTCTGAATTTGTTATCCATAAAGCAACTACTCCTATGAACCGGAATAAATCAACACGTTTTCAACTATGCCGCCTACGCAAATCAAATTTTTTGTAGAGACTTCTCGGATTCGTTAACGATTATTTTAGAGCTACAAATCTATAATTGACTACTTAATTGTTGTACATTAAACCTACGATATGTCGTAAAAAGGGCTCCTTCAACAATTGGAATAAATTATTGTAAAGCCACAAATTGAGTATTTAAATCTTCTACATTAAACCTTTAGTATGACGTCAAATGGGCTGCTTAAGCAAATAAAGAAAATGGTATATTCAAAGATAGATTTTCTTTAGAATACTTCATTTTTAGATATGCTTATGAAGCCGATATTCTTTACATGGGGTTATTAATTGTTCGTTTTTAAAAGTAAAGTTAAAAAAACCCACATATAGCCATGATTTCGATGAAACTTTATTTTCAATATAATGCTTGGATTTTGCCATTATGTACGCAATACACTATCATTTAAATGACCGCCTGTGGATTGGTTGCAGCATTGGATCCTTTTGAAAATATTTTCCTTTTTTTCCAGTCAACTTTTCCGGATGAAATGGCTTTTCCAAAAGCACTTCTCGGTTCTTCGAGACTCATATGCGACAATCTAGCTTGTTGACGTAACCACCGAGTAAGAAATGAGCTTCATCGTTGAAGAACATTTTATTAGAATCATTCGAATTCGAATCACCAATTTTGTAATGAGTTTTAACTATTTCTACGCATTCTTCGGTTCTTAAACGACTCACGTTCGTAAATGGCAAACCTTACATTAAATAAATATAAAGTGCTATTTATTTAATGTAAGGTTTGCACTTTATGTAGCAGATATTTAACAGCTGACAGCCTTGCCAGACCGGCTGTTTTAATATTACTAAATGGATAAGCCTATATGTAAACAGGGTGTCTGTGTATAATTGTACAGGGTGTCCGTCGGGAAGGTATATTACTTTGTTTATAATTTTTGACTAAATGAAAGAGAATGGATCTTATATTGATAAATGTTTTATTTAATGTCGGCAATTATGTATGGAATACAATGTCAGATAAGTGTCCGCCTCTGTTAGCCTCACAAATGCGAACCCTTTTGAGCACATTTTTCATTACATTCTCACACATTTCACGCGGTATTTCATTAATTTCATCACGAATATTTTGTTTGAGTTGCTCAAGCCTTTCTGGTTTGTTTGCATAACTCTTGCTTTTCAGATGTCCCCACGAAAAGAAGTCCGCAGGAGACAAATCAGACGACCGTGGATGCCAATCAACATCACTATTTTTTTAAATAACTTATTGTGGGAAGAGATCTCGCAGTAATTCCATTGTAATCTTGGCTGTATGCGATGTGGCACCATCTTGTTGATACCACATGTTAATCAATTCCAAAGCATGAAGTTGTGATGTTAAAAAGTTTTCAATCATGTCATGATATCGCTCCCCATTCAGTTTCAAAGAAGTGAAATCCAATGATTCCTCCTGACCAAATTGCACACCAGACTGTCACTTTTAATGGATGCAAAGGTGATTGATGAAAAATTTGAGGGTTTTCCATTGCCTAAAACCGACTATTCCGTTTATTCACATCTCCATTCAAATAAAAATGGGCCTCGTCACTCATTATGATCTTTTCATGAAGATCGGGGTTGTCATGAGCGAGCTGTAACATCCTATTGGCATATGTACAGCGGCGTAAACGGTCTAGTGGAAGAAGCTCTTGTGTCAACTGAATCTTAAATGGAAACAAATGGAAATCTTGGTGCAAAATTGTGGCTAAAGTTCTGCTCTGAAGACCAAGCTTCTGAGCACGGCGTCGAATTGAGGTTGATGGATTGTTTTGAACACTTTCTTGAGTAGCAGTAATGTTTTCAGCCGATCTTGCAGTACGTTGTGGTCCATGCTTGGTTGGCACGTTGTTTCTCCCAAAAATTTCACGTAACTTTCTCATCGTCAGAGTAATCGATGATTGATTTTGATAAAATTTTTTAACGTTTAAAACACGTTGGTTTATCGGTATTTTTCCATAATAAATTTGCCACGCCTCTACTTCACGACTGCCAAATATGAACTGTCAAGACTAATGTTTAATAAAATGGTGGCTAAATAAAGTAGTATACCTTCCCGACGAACACCCTGTACAATGCCAAAGGCCAAACTATCTATCCAAGAGCTGTGGGCTATTTAATGCAAAGTGATTGAAATGCCTCAATTTGATAGATTTCAGAAGGCGAATCATAAAATTAATAGTAGGTACACAGTAATCCACATGGTTTGAAAATCAATCGCGAAAAATTCTATTAAAATCGAAACAATTCCAGAAAAAGAATGCAATGTGGTTTAGTATTACTCTTAGATATTTCTAAAAATACAGTCAGTCCATCTAGCCAGATACACATGAAACTCATTTAAAAATTGTTTCTATTAGAAAAGCGAAAGCAAATCTTGCATAATTCATGGCTTGTTGCAATTTTGCCTGCAACATTTTTCACAAATTTTATGTGCGTCTGTGTGTTTGCGAGAAATTGATGTTATGCATGCACGATCCTTTAAAGAAATGTACATACACAGAAGCTGCATCTGTATGCCATTCAAACTAAACATATGGATGTGAGTGTGTGTATGTGTATATAGCATTAATATCTAGGATTTCGTAAATGTTTGCTCCATATTTTCTTATACTATTTGTTTTACGAAGAAATGCATCCAGAGAATAGGAAAAGAGAGACAAATTGATGAGATTCTTTTCTTATTTCTTACTTTATAATAATTTACAATTCAAAAAATTTGTCAAAACAAATTATCACAAAAATTTCTCAAAAACTACAATTGCTATTGTGCAACATGGTACATTAAAATAATCACACACGTTATTTACATTTGTGCATACAGTACGTCCGTCCCTACACTCGCCAGCAATTGAATATGATCGAAATGTTAGCAAAATATATGCTAAATGCAATATACTCGTGGTTGTCTTATAAAATTTATAATAGTTTCCAGCATCAAACATGTTCATGAAAACTGCTACAGTTGCTTGCGCTGGGATTGAACCTAGATTTCAGCATTTGTTGGAATATTGTCTCGGCTATATTTGAGAGAAACGCTTTATGAATATCTAGAAGAAGCGGACAGTCGCTGCCCCGACCACAATACTCAAAATAGTTTACGAGATTTTATTGCCAAAATGAGAAGACGAAATATGCTCCTAGTCCAACATTAGAAAAACTCGGTCAGCACAGCAAATAAATAGAAATAGATTTCCACATAAAGATATGCACAAGCCATCGTGCCTATCTCTTCATCATTCCAACAAAAAGAATACGGGGCAGTGCTACATACAGGGTAACGATTCAGCCCGTTATTAGGTATGGAGTACAATTTATGCATATAAACGGACTGCAGATTTTCAAGCTCTTCAAATAGCGCAAAATAAAGCACTTAAAATAGTGTTCAATCTTCCAATTTTGTATCCCACATTCACATTGTACAAGGATGTGGCGAAAACAATATTGCCGATTTAAGGGCTATATAAATTTCAATTATTAGTACAGGGTTGCCCATATTCGACGGACCCATGTTTAAAAAAAAA